>CM069303.1:2387500-2495000 GCA_035609425.1 Epinephelus awoara | reverse complement strand
AATTTTACCACTGGGGGTCGCATTTGAGCTATTTTTCCCAATAAAAGCCCATTATAGGTGTAATGCGCTTTCAATCCACTAGGTGGCGGTAATGCTGTATTAACCGCCAATAAACACAAGGTTACACAAAAAGAAGAAGAAGCAGAAGGACACCAAGACGATAGGGCAAAGACGAAGAATAAACCGGTAATAATAGTAGTAATAGTACAGTATAGTATATACTGTATAGTACAGTAGTAATCCAGTATCTTTGGTTAGGGCAACAAACTGAATGACTACTGACTCCCTCGCACTTTTCCCCACCCCCAATGAAATTTGCTCTCTCGCAGCAGCAGCAGACAGCTGAGCGGAGCTGCGGAGTCCCTCTGCAGCCTCTGAGACAAACTAAACAAAACACTTGTAGGCTCCTCAACTTCATTTATAAACAAACATAAACCTTATTAAGTTGTCATAATGCATGTTACAATGCAAGATAAGCTGAATATAGTCCCTTGACACACCGCTGATGTGAAAAGCCACAGTTATGCAGATGACACTCAAATTTAAATAACCATTCCACTAGGGGACTATAGTTCAATACAAGTGCTGACGGAGTGCACTGAACAAATCAGCAATTGGATATGCCACAATTTTCTTCAATTAAACAAAGAAAAAACTGAGAAGACAATTTTTGGAGCCAAGCAGGAAAGATCAAATAATAATGCTCAGCTTTAGTTGGCAATGTTGAAAACCACAGACCAAGCCAGAAATCTTGGTGTAGTCATGGACTCAGACCCAGCTTCAACAGACACATTAATCAAATCAAATCAAACTTTATTTGTATAGCACTTTTCATACATTAAAAATGCAGCACAAAGTGCTTCACAGAATAAAAACAAACAAAAATACTACATGCATATTGAAAACCTGCCCCTCCCACCCCCACATATAAACACACACACACACACACACACACACACACACACACAGTCAATATAGTTAATAACATGGCTGGGCACTGAGGAACCAGGTGAGGAAAGACCCACCTATGGGGAGTCATCCACACTGAGAGGCGCCACAGCCTACAGCCACAGGGAACGCCGCCACAGAGACCACTCAGACCCAGACAGACTGGGGTGGACTCCACACATGGTGCAGAGCCCCCCAGTCCTCTGGGCCTGAGGGATCTCCAGGGCGACGTCCCTGCGGGCAGACCGGACACACCTCTCAGTGTCTAGGCCCGCCATGAGGAAACAACGGAGCTAAAAACTAAAAGACTAAAAGGCAATATGATAAGATAAAACAAGTATGAGATGAAATAATGATAAAATGCATAAAAATGTAAGATTAGGAGAAATAAAGGATTTAAAGGAACATTGTGTAACATTTTCAGTTGTTTATTGGCAAAAATTGATGTCTGCATTCATAAATATGTCATCACTGGTGTACTATTACCTCCACCAATAATCTGACTTATTCGTAAAAGGAGAATTTCGGATTTGTTTGTACATTTTGCGGGTAAGTCGTCTGTGGGGTTCCATAACGTTTCGCCATCTTGAGAATACACCCGCCAGCAAGGGACATACAGCACCGCCTTCGGCATTTTGGTTGAGAGCCAGGCCAGCACTGCGTGACTGAGGAGTCGAAGGAGAGGAGCAAGAGGCGCTTCGCTACTACCCTGGCAAATTTCAAACGAAGTCCCACTCTTTGAGCATAATCCAGGATCATGCATATGCAGCATCATGGGAGACAGAATCCTTGTCGCCAAGAAAGCGCAAAAGGGAATAGAAAAGGCAGTGTGACCGGCGAATTAAAAAAACGAAGGCCCACATCGGGGTAGCCTTTCCCAGGTGGAGAGAGCTGCTGAGGGAGAATGGTAATGCAATCACAGGCCAGCGCCGCTGTTGGCTGTTAGCCGCTGTTAGCGGCCAGTCGCTAACAGCCTAATCCCTCTCCTCGCATCATTGCGCCGCTGTAAGCCGCTGTTAGCTGTTAGCCGCTGTTAGCGCTGGCCTGTGATTGCATTACCTTTCTCCTTCAGCAGCTCTCTCCACCTGGGAAAGGCAACCCCAATGCTGACCCTTGTTTTTTTAATTCGCCGGTCACGCTGCCTTTTTGATTCCCTTTTGCACTTTCTTGGCGACAAGGATTCCGTCTCCCGTGATGCTGCATAATACATGATCCTGCATTATGCTCAAAGAGTGGGACTTATGTGGCAGTAGTGCCGCTGGCCACTAACAGCTGTTCCAATTTGCATCTGCCCCAACAGTCCTACGTTGTAAACACAGCCAACATGGTGAGGAGGGGGTTTGTCAACTCGCGTCGCGTGTGTCTGTGTAGGAGCCTGAATGAATACTCCATGTAGTATCGGATGACATGGTTTCATCAGTTTTGTTATAGCTTTTTGGTACACAGCGGCTACCGTTGTTGCAATTCGTGTTTGAAACAGTGAGGCGCTAGAGTGCACCATCTGCTTGAATGCAATGTATGATTTCAGCGTTAGATGGGAGAAATTCCTACACACTGTGGCTTTAAAGATTAAAATAATATTAATGATAATAAATAAATAAATGAAGATTTAGAAAATAAATAATAATAAAATGCATAAAGATTTAAAAATAAATCATTTAAAAGCATTAGAAAGTAAAAAATAACATATAATAGAAGAATTAAAAGAATAAAAGAAATCAATTAAAAGAGTTTTTGGAGTAGCTGTAGATTAGAGATTGTCTTTTTGGGAAGACCAGAGAGCAGGGCATTACAGTAATCTAAACGACAAGAGATAAAAGCATGCATCAGCAGCTCTGTGTTAGCCTGAGAGAGAAACAGGCGGACTCTGGCTACATTCTTGAGATGATAAAAACTTTCATCTGCGTAACTGTGGAAGCTGATGCCGTGCCTCCTGATAACGTCCCCAAGGGGAAGCATGTATAGATTAAAAAGAATTGGACCTAAAATTGACCCTTGGGGCACCCCACGACTGATTTCATGTGTTCTGGAGGAACATGTATCCATACTTACAAAAAAACAACGATCTGTCAGATAAGAGCTGAACCAGTTAAAAACAGTACCAGAAAGGCCCGCCAGGTTTCTTAGTCTGTTTAATAAAATGTGGTGATCTACTGTATCGAAGGCAGCGCTTAGATCCAGTAGTACCAAGACTGAGTTTTTGTGAATCAACATTCAACCTGATATCATTTAAAATCTTTAAAAGGGCTGTCTCTATACTGTGGTTCATCGTAAAACCAGATTGATTTCTCTAAAATATTGTTTCTATTTAAAAAATCATTTACTTGGTTAAAAACCAATTTTTCTAAAATCTTACTTAAAAACGGTAAGTTGGATACAGGTCGGTAATTATTAAAACTGTTGGGATCTAAATTACTATCTTCAGAAGGGGCTTCACCACTGCCGTTTTGAAGGCAGCGGGGAAGACACCCGTCTGGAGAGAGAAATTTACTATATTTAAAATCTGTTCCTCAAAGAATCCATACAATGTTTTTAAAAGTGATGTGGGAATCGGATCGAAAAGGCAGGTTGTGGGCTTTACTAGGGAGAAAACTCGACCAAGTGTCCTTGCATCAACCAAACACAGCAAAACTCTCCAGTGTTTCCTCAGGTAAAAGCAATGATCCAGGTGTGTTAAGAATTACATTCTGTTGGGATAAAAGACTGGATCTGATGTCATCGATTTTACTTCTGAAGTGGTCTGCAAAGTCCTCGCAGAGGGCGTCTGTTGATATATTGGATGGTTTATTAAAATTGGTGCTGGTTAAAAGATCGACGGTGGAGAAAAGAAATTTGGGATTGTTTTTATGATCAGAAATGAGTTTTGAAAAGTGGGATATTCTTGCCTGTTTGACTGTTTTATTGTAGGATTTGAGTTGTTCATGTAATATTTCAAAATGAACTGTCAGTTTAGTTTTTCTCCACCTCCTCTCTGGCACTCCTGCATTTTCTTTTCAGTCTTTTGATGTTATCATTTCTCCACGGGGGTGTAGGTTTTGTTTTTATTGTTTTTACTAAAAGTGGAGCCACTGAGTCAAGTGTTGTCTTTAACTTAATGTTAAAATTGTCCACAATAAAATCATAGGGTGCAGGTAAAATTTCAGCAAAAAACAAACAAAAAAAAAAACACAATTACAAAGTCAGACTACTATCACCTTCAGAACATATCAAGGATAAAAGGATTGGAAAAATGTGTCCATGCGTCTATCTTTAGTAGACTTGACTACCGTAACAGTGTCTCTACAGGTCTCCCTAAAAAATCAAACAGACAGCTGCAGCTGATTCAGAACGCTGTGGCTCAAGTCCTTACTAAGACCAAGAAAGTACATCACTCCAGTTCTGAGGTCTTTAAACTGGCGTCTTGTCTGTAAGAGAATCAAATTCAAAATACTGCTGATGGTTTACAAAGCACTGAATGGTTTAGGGCCCAAATACATTTCTGACCTTCTTCTACAGTATGAACCATCCAGACCTCTTAGGTCTTCAGGGACAGGTTTGTTTTGTGTACCCAGAGTCAACACTAAACATGGAGAAGCAGTGTTTAGTTTTCATCCACCACATATCTGGAACAAATTCCCAGAAAACTGCAGGTCTGCACCAATTCTCACTTCTTTTAAATCAAGGTTGAAGACTTTTTTGTTTGTCACTGCCTTTTATTAAATCAAATATTTATTCATTTCTTACATTGCACTGTAACTTTTATTAAATTTTAACCTTTTATTTTCCATTGTCTAGTTCTTTAATTAATTGCTTTTAATTGTACTTTTATAATATGTTTCTATTGCACCTTGTCTTGATGCTTTTGATGTTTTATGTAGAACTGTTTGACCTTTTTAATTGTTGAAACTTGCTATATAAATTAACTTACCTTGCCTCGCCTAAACATAATTTTTGAAGGGGGAACATGACCTCATTTTCTTAATGTTAGAAATGTTATTCATGAGATCTAAGATAGTCCAAAAATATTAAGAAACCAGGATCCGACGTTAAGGTTTTTTCCCACTTGCCCTGTCGGGCAAGAACTTCTCAAATCTACTTGCCCCATCTAAATTCTTACTTGCCCTGCTTAAGAGGTTCTTTTTCTGGCTGTGTGGTGCATATTTTCGCTCATAACTTATATCTTACGTCAGCAGAGACGCTCAGCCAATGGAGGCAGCAGCACATAAAAAAAGCAGCACACTGCAACTGGCCCCTCCGAGGAGAGAAACAGGAGAGGAAATAAACGATTACAGGCGTGGCATTAAGTCATTTTTAGGGCAAGGCCACTTTGGCCTTTGATAAATACAAATTTATTGGGGCATCATGGACAAAATGTGGGGCACCAAGACCAAAACCAATGGCGCAATAACAATATGTGCTACACACTGAATGAAGACAAAACAATATATGTGTTGAAAAACAGTACTGAGTTTATTAAAACTGGATGTGCATTAGGGCTGTCACTTTTTCAAAAACTCAAGTTCAAACGAATTTGAAATGACCCGTAATTCGTTCGGATATATTCGAATTGCAACAACAACAGATACACAGCACTTCTATTTTTGCCGGACGCCGGAGCACAACGCCGGTTAATTTTCAAAATAAGATACACAGTGTTCACGGCGGATCATATTTCCCTGCACTACACCTTGAAAACTACGTAATGGGCAGAGGCAGGCCTGAAGTCAACAGGTCAGGGGTTTTCAGACGTAATTTCACCCCGTTGACACCGTGGACGAGGAGATGTCCATCGTGGCAGTGCACCGAGATGTCTTCCGGCGGAGCTGCACCGCTCCGCACAGCAAACGCAGCCGGTGGGTATTGACGGACGGATGCGTGTCCGTTGCGGTCCATCTCGGTGCACTGCCATGATGGATATATCTCCTCGTCCACGGTGTCAACGGGGTGAAATGACGTCTGAAAACCTCTGACCTGTTGACTTCAGGCCTGCCTCTGCCCATTATGTAGTTTTCAAGGTGTAGTGCAGGGAAATATGATCCGCCGTGAACACTGTGTATCTTATTTTGAAAATTAACCGGATGTTTTATTGTATTTCTCTGCACGACTTCCTGCCCCGCACGATCTGCTCTGTGCTGAATTGTGCGTTGTGCTCCGGCGTCCGCCAAAAACAGAAGTGCTGTGTATCTGTTGCGGAGACCTCCGGAGTGCCGGAGCTGAGACGGAGCCGGAACGCAGCACTGCCGGAGCCGGTGGAAACACACACATTGACTAGAATTGAATCTAATCGGCTCCGTTGCCGTGCCGGAGCGGAGACGCAGCCAACACGCATCTGGTGGAAATTGGGGGTTACAAAGTCGACAAACAGCCTTATCTTTGTTCGTAACTTTGCCATCCACGGCGTAGAAGCCAAAATACTTCCACACGCTGCTTCTCAGATGTTTTGGTATCGTGATTGTCCGCTCAGGACGGCTTTGCTCGCTATTGTCCTCCATTTTCAGTGCAAAACAACACATTAACATTAGCTTAGTTTAGTGATAGGTCAATAGGGCATGCAATAGGTCAAGATGATGGTGAATTCTTTGAGCGCCCTCTGTTGGATCACACGGCGAACTACATCAAATGGTCTGATGCGCCTATAGAGACTGCAGCTTGCATTTCGAACAGGTAATTACAGCTCGAATATGAACTTTTCACCCCTCCATCGAACGAATGTTCGAAATTCGAATAAAAAGTGACAGCCCTAATGTGCATGACTGGGGATATATCTCGTTTCTTGTTTTGATTCATCATGTCCCTCATTTTTTAAGTCTTTGAAATCTCTTTATTCTTTTGTTATCTCCTAGTTATTAAGAAATTATTATCAGAAGAAGATTCTTTATTCTCCTTTCTCAGCACATAACATACATTGAAACAAAATTTGACCTCTGCATTTGACCCATTCTACTGTATACACTGGGAGCAGTGGGCAGCGTCCAGGGACCAACTCGTTCTTTTGCCAATGCCAGTGGTCAGGGTCACTGACAGGAGTATTCACCTAACATAGCCTACATATCTTTAATTATATAATTATTTATATGTCTCTATGTAAAATTTTACATAAATCCCCAATATTTTATTTGACTTTTAAAAAATCCTCTTCCTTCCTTTAATTAGACAATGTTTATTGTATTGTATTATATGTATTAATTCTCTGCAGGATCTTGTATGTTCTTTAATGTGTGTTCAATTTATTAAAAGAAAAAAACAAAAAAACATTTTGGTAAACCCTGCAGCAAAGTGAACCCTCTTCCTCAGAGAGGATCTTTGCCTCCCAGTTTGTCCCTGGCGGCAGAGCGAACCATCTTCCTTCACAGAGGATCTTTTCCCATCTCCGTGTCCGCAGTGTAAACAGCTTTCGCCGGCGATTTGACAGTCACTAGAAGCCCTTTGTAAAAGTTTCTGTATGGTAACTGTGCTAACATGAGCTAACGTTAGCGGCTAAAGACTGAGAGGCTGTCTGGTGACGTTATGAGTGTGCATGTTTGTGTGTGTCTCGGAGTGTCAGTAACGTTACGTTAACTTAGCCATAGCCTTGCTATGCTGTTTGTCATAAAAAACAGGGCATGCTACACTGGCCGTATGGGTAGGAGGGGCATTACAGCCACACACCGGGGACTCCACGGCACTGGCCGTTTGGCCGTGGTATAATTCCTGCCCTGTGATTAGAAATAATGAAAATAAAAAATCCGAGTCGGTACTGCTTGCCCAATCGGGCATGTCTGCGCAGGGCTATTTTTACTTGCCCCAGGCATTCGGGCAACCGTTCATGTTGGACCCTGAGAAACATAAACAACTCTCTCCCAAATCCAAAAACTAGAGTGCTAAAACTCTAATTTGTGTTATAATCAGTAGTAAAGTCTGGAACTGCTTCATAGAATGAATTTTCCATGACACACAGAGCACCGGGAAAAAAAGGTTCTCAGCAGAGGTGGGAGTAATTCACACATGTACAAGTCACAGGCTTGTCTCAAGTCTTAACCTTCAAATCTCAAACAAGTCCCAAGTTACTGTGGTGAGAATCAAGTGAGTCGAGTCAGGCACCTGCTTTAAGTCAAAGCAAAGCAAGTTATCGCTCATGCTCAAGTCCCAAGTCATATAAATTTCTGATTATCTGGTCAAACGTTAGCTTTCAAGCTTGCGTTTGATCAGCTAATGAGTTAGCTAAAAAGACAAATTCACATTCTCTGTGGGTTTTGTAGTGATGGACGAAGTTGGATGTTGTGATGTCTCTGATTTTTCATGCTGAGGACCTTGTATACTGCTGTCCTCTTCTTCCTACTCTCATCAACAACATACAAGTAGACGACAAAACAAGACTAATTTCTGTGATTCTGTTTTTAAAAAGAAACTAAAAATCTGCAGCAGAACTGACAGTCACAAGCAGACAAGAGAAAGACGAGGAGAATAACATTAGTTCTCAGGAATAAATCAGCAGTGTGGAAATATTTTCGATTTAGGAGAAAATACAGGTCAACAGTCAAACTGCATGCCATTATGAAATAAGACACAATGTATTGTTACCTGCCTGGCTGGGATTCTTACTCTGCTAACTTCTCTCTATGACAGTAATAGCTGCTCTGTTTCAACAGTGTTCAGCTAAATAAAAGTGCAGGCAGGCTGGAGCTTAGCCATGCTGTTCTGTTAGGAGATACAGCGACTTAAACCAATGTGGAGTAAGAAAAAGTATAAATACTATATGTGCTTTATAGGGGTGACCCCGAATAGTCGATAATTCGATGATTCGATTCGGAGAAGTCTGATTCAACTGCCAGTCTCGCCGTCGAATCGTCGCAAAATGTGGTTATGAAACAAGACCGTGCCATTCTGACTATATGAGGGTGCTCACTGCTGCTGAACATCTTGATTTGACATAGAATGTATTTGTTTTCTAGTAATTCATGATATATAGCCTATTTTGATACAAACATCAGCCTAATTTCTGTTAATAAAAAAATTGAAAATGACGCGTGCGTTTAATCAGTAGGCATAATCATTACTACGCATGAATAAATCACCCAGTTGCTCGATCCAAAGATAGCTGAGGTGAGTGAGTGCGCTGCAGGACCATCAGAGCAGCATCTAGGCCTACAGTGATTTAAAGTTAAAGTCCACCTGATTGTCACACACCTGAGTGTGAAATTTGTTCTCCGCATTTGACCCATTACCTGAGGGAGCAGTGCGCAGCAGCGGTGCCACGGTGATTTACGGTGGTGGAGCGTATAAACACACACTTTGGAGAAGGATTATTCGTTTACCTGAAGTGTCTTGAAACGAATTTCATGATTGTTTTCTTGATAGACTCTGGTTATTTATTTGGCTATTTTTTGTCCGACGTGGCAAAACAATTGAGAGCGGTGACGCACGGTCCGTGTGGATGAACTTGTATGAGCCTGAGTTGATTAATGAAGTAACTTGAAGTCGGGAAGAAGGAAAACTGTTTCTAAACCTTGTGATGATGTTTTTGGATGTTTATTGTGAATGAAATGGCAAGTTCTGACGAGTCAGAAACAACTCCTGTTAAAGACATGGATGAGGCTGCAGCGCTCTGTGCTCAGAGCATCATACCTTGATGAAGTGAAAGGAATAAAGATAAAGATAAAATGATAACCCTTTTACTTTTTTTACTATTATCTTATGCCAACTGAAGAATTAAATTTGTTTATTTGGGTGTTTTAGCTCTTTTCTCTGGAGCGGAAACTGACGTAAATGAGCTCATTAATTAATGAGGGAGAAAACAACATGATTCGACGATTAGTCGGCTAAAGGAAAAATCTGTCAAATCAGATTCGACTATGAAAATTCTTAGTCGGGGACACCCCTAGTGCTTTATCAAGTTATTATTAGGGGAAAACTCTGCTAGCCGCTAGGCTAATTTATGCACTGTGAAGTGCCTGTGCTAATAATGAGTCACTAGCAAAAAACAACTGTTTTGTCTATGAATCCTAACAGTTATTATATTAAATGACAACGTTTTAGGAAAAAGATGGTTTTGGGTTCAAATGAAAAAATTTCTCCCAGAAAGGTCTTTGGATTTTATATAACTTATACTGCTGTTAAAGCTAAAATGAATAACCATCACAGTCACAAGGGACGCTCCACCATTCTCATAGTGAATCTGCATACATTGGCATCACTGTCAGAGAGAGAGAAATCTCCCGTTTGTTTCATAAAATTGGAACATTAACTCTGGACTCACCAGGGGCATTGATAGCATAGTGGATAGTGCCAGCGCCCCATGTACAGAGGTTATGCCACGCTACAGCGGTTGCGGGTTTGATCCCGGCTTGCAACAATTTACTGTATGTCATTCCCACACTCTCTCTCTCTCGCCATTTCACTCCGTCCTATCCATTAAAGGGGAAAAAGCCCCCCAAAAAAGATTTGTAAGAAAAAAACGTTTGGACTCACCTAATTCCTATTTCTATTTTACTTCTTTGTCGATAAGAGATGATGATTGGCATAATACATTTATTTATATGATTTTAGAAGGCGTCACATTAAATGTTTCTTTCTCTCTAGTCTAACCTTGTGCAGCTGCACCAAGCCCCCAACTGTGAAGAGCTTTAAAGCCAATTTCACATAGTGCCCCAACAGTGGAGTTACAACACCCAGGTCCATCACGTGATGCCATCAGGCCAAAAAGGAAGGAAGGAAGTTTCCCATAGACTTGCATTGTGAAAGAGATGTCTGTAGATCAGAGGCTACATGTTTATCAAATACAATAGTTACAGATTAAACCAGAAGTTTCCAGCTTTTTTGCCCAGTTACCCCTTGCTGAAAAGCTCTATCTACCTGTGGCTCCTTGCCATGTTTCAAATGTCTATGAGTTATCACTGTGATTTCACCTCTAAACGTTTGACATGGTCTCATTGATACGAATTGTAAAATTATCCAATAATTAAGAGAAAAAATTTCAGTGGCAGAACTTAAGTTTTCCTTTTTCCCTTCCCAATTTATCATCTCATGACCCTCCAGATTTATACTGCTTGCTGATTATCACTATACTGTATCTTTTAATTTTGGTAAGTACATTTTGCTGATAGTACTTCTATGCCTTTACTTATCAAGGCCGTTGACTTGTACCAATGTTTTTACATTGTTGTATTAACAGTTTTACTTCAATAAAGGACTTCAGCACTTCCTCCACCACTGCTGACAGAGAATCCAGATCCCTGCTGGTGCTGGCACAATCTGGTTGATGGCCCAAAACAGGTACAACAAGTTTTGCCCTGCCATGTTCAGTGGTGTATTGCATTCCCATTTCCTTTGAACACCAGACATTGTGTTTGTTGTAGTTGTCCTTGTTGTGATGTGATATTACATCTAATTGACCAATAATAACAATTGACAGCACTGCTAAGAACACCTGAAAGGAAGCTGTGCCAGCAGATACATGCTTCATTACATTCCTGCGGTGGAAAAAGGCTGTGACTCCTGCTCTTCAAGTTCTTAAATCTGTGCAACATCAGTGTTCTAACGCTATACAGATTAGGAATGTAACAAACTGAATTCAACAATTAACATCTGACCAGCGCTGCTACTGTGTTTCCATCATACCCAACAAAACGGGGGATGAGACAAGACCTCATCATCCTGTTGCTTGCTGAGAGAAAGAGAGTGAGAGAGAGGGCAGAGCTGCCCTGTGGGACTGTAGATTCTGTAGAAACATTCTTTTGTGACTATCCAATAAAGGTAAAATAGTAAAGCAGTAGTCGTTTTATCATTTCCATTCCTATTTTTTGTCCTACGTTTTACATGGCGAGCATCTGTAAGGGTGTGCTTTAATGATGTATTATGCATGGGTATGTTTCTATGAAAACTAGAGATGCACCAAAAATACAGCCACCGAAAATTTTCGACCAAAAATGGCCAAAAAATGCGTTTTTGGTTTTCAGCCAAAAGGATGTGACACCAAAACAACACGGTGGCTTAGTGGATAGTGCCGGCGCCCCATGTATAGAGGTGATGCGTAACGGCAGCGGTCGCAAGTTCGACTCCGGCTTGCAACCCTTTGCTGCATGTCGTCCCCCCACTCTCTCTGTTTCCCCATTTCATACTGTCCCATACATTAAAGGCAATAAGCCAAAAAATTATCTTAAAAAAAAAAAAAAAAAAAAAAAAAACCACGGCCGAAACAGGATGTTGTGATGACGCAAGCAAAAACCGCAAACATTTTATAGATATATAAATATTTTATATAGATAACTGTGCCGACGTTTCCGTTATAACGGAAATTTATTCCCTCTAAACGCGAATAAATCGCACGTCAATCAAAAACTATGAACCAAAAAAGCACAATCTATCCCGAGTGAGACAAACTGCTTGATCCCCGTCTCCAGTGTACCAGCAGAGAACCTGCAGAACCGAATCAGCGAAAAAACACACCGTGCTACACAGCCTCTCTACCTGAGCAGCTGAAGCTGCGGCTCGCACCCTCGACACACAGACACACAGACGGTGCTTCTGCATGCCAGCCAAACGTGTGCGCAACTGTGAGAAATAAATATGTGAGGTGTACGCTGCTTTTCTATCTTTTTTTTCCTTTTCTTTCTTTCTTTCTTTCTGTCAGCGACATACACTCCTAACACAGGACGGGTTGTTTTGATTGACTGAGTTGATTATTAAGCCATAGTGATGCGTGGATCAGCTCTGATAGCACCCGAATTAGCATGTACGCATCAACCATCCAGCCCTTACAACATGATTGAGCTAGCAAAGCAGTTTTGTGTGGCAGGGCTCCAGACTGCGCCTAATTGTTCGCATTTTGCGACCTTTTTTGGAGGCCGTGCGACCTATTTTTTTAACTAGGAGCACCAGCGCGACTTACAAATCCACTCCTCTCCCCCTTTTCTTTCTTCTTTTTATAATTGCATTTCATGGAGGAGCGGAAGAAAGTGCCTGTGTGTATGTCTGGATGCGCACTGCGAGGGGGGCGCCAGTAACCATAACAATGTGCCGCAGTTTTAGTACCTACGTGTGTACTGTACGCGGGGTTAGACAGAGAGGGGTCACAGAGCCGGTGTCGAGTAGAAAGTGCTGTGTTGTTTGACCATAAAGTGACGCTATGAAACGAACTATAGATTTGTTTTTCACAAGAAAAATTTATCCAGAAACTCCTGTCGGTCCTGTGCCAGTTTCCCAAACTTCCGACAACAATACCTCAGAGGACGAGTCAGCAATGTCCTGCCCACAGTGCCCCATTGATATTATTTTGCACGACGGACGCTTCATATAATAACCTAACAATATACTATTTATGGTGTTATGTCATTGTGTGTGTGCGTTTTGTGCAGCAGGTGGATGTGGTAGTCTACTGGTAGAGTAGAGAGAGAGCTAAGTAGCGTTGAAGTAGAGTAGAGCAGGGCAGAGAGATGGAGGCAAAATATATTAAACCCAGTGTTAATACAGCGGAACTGGAGAGAGGGGGGAAAAATAAATAGAGGTGGGCATGGCTCAAGTAGGGCGCAAAATTATAGACAGAGAACGATACAGTGTGAATAAAGATTACATAACATAAAAATAACTGCAGTCTTTGTTATTTGATAGCCACTTAAATTAAACAATTCTTATAGGGCAAGTAAAAACTGACTTCGGGCAAGTGAAAAAAAACCTTAGCGTTGAACCCTGCAGGGTTGTCTGTGTTTATTGCTAAATTATACATAATGCAGTTAATCTCGACAAAATTATGAACATATTGTGTCGATATAGATAGTGCTCCTAAATTTTGTGCTGGTGCTCCTAAAATTTTCAGTAAGGAGCGCTGGTGCTCCCAGTGGAAAAAGTTAGTCTGGAGCCCTGTGTGGCTATGTGTGGTATTTATTCAGTTACGGGAAATCACGATGTCTAGAAAGCATCAGTGGCTGCAGCTGGCAGAGACAGCTGACACTAGCAACAAAGCTAACATCAGGACGTCATCTGTTAAAAGCCTCCCGTTGTCGGATACAACATGAAACTACTCCAGTTAGCTCAATTATATTGTAACTAAGACATCCGCTGGAAAAAAAAAAATTTTCACGGGCCACTTTGTGAGTTTAGTGAGTTACAGACACCGCTAACGGCTAACAGCTAACGGTTAACCCAGCTGATCTACGATAACCATGTTATTAATTACACACACAGAAATAGTAATGTTTGTTCAGTCTTTGTGTTTATAGACTTAAAAACATCAGATTAGTCTAAACGGTGATATAGTGATGTGAAAAATGTCATCTATACATATATATAGCTAAACTCAGCAAGGTAAACAACAAGGCGATTCCCATTTACAAAGTGGTAAGAGTGCTGGACCAGAAGTGTCAAACAGAAAAACGGAAGCTGGCTGCGTTCTGTTTTGCCTCCGTGTTTCGGTGAAAAATAAGGTGGATAGCTGCAGATATTTCAGCCATCAGCTTCACGACAGACATATGGAGCTCAGACGTCAGCCTCACCAGTATGCTCCAGCCAGCCATTTCTGATGCATTTGCCATAATGTTCGACACCTGGCATATGGACTGATCTAAAATGCATACCAGAGTCAGTGACAACGCAAGGAATATGGCAAAAGCGATAAAAGAAAGCTGAAAGGAATACGGTGCATGGCCCACACACTACATTTGGCTGTCAACGAGGGAGTGCTGTCTCAGCACAGCGTAAAAGACGTGTTGGCTATAGGCAGAAGAATTGTTGGCCACTTTAAACATTCTCAGCTGGCCTATCCCCGCTAACAGTCTATGCGTTTGGAACACCAAAAAAATGGTTCCAACAAGATGTGAATACAAGGTGGAACAGCACTTATTACATGCTGGAAAGCCTATTAGCGCAAAAGTGAGTCTTGGCTGCATACAGCGCAGATCACGAACTCCCCGCAACATTTGCTTCACACCATTTAATGGAGAACATTCTCTCTTTTCTCGCCCACTTTGAGCAGCTAACTAAAGACATCAGCTCCTCTGATGCATCTGGAGCAGACGTTATTCCTTTAATTCCAGCACTAAAGCGTCTTCTAAGCAAAGAGGTTGAGATGGACCACGGAGTGAAAACGATGAAAAGTACACTCTTAGAGTCTGTCCACACACATTTCACAGAGATCTACTTGGATCCTCTGCACTTGCACGACTGTACTTGATCCGCGTTATAAAGATCATTACTTGGATGTGGGGATAAAGCAGCGCGCACGAGAAATGATCCAGGCCACACTGGATGCGGAGAACCTGCTTGGAGCAGGAGAAGCGCACACGCAGGAGGAGAGCAGAGCGCAGAAAAAAGGGTTTGTCTCTCTGCACCAGATAAGGGGCATGCACCCTGGTTGTCTGATATGTTCAGTGAAATCCTGCAAGAGAGTGCCCCAAATAATAGGTAGGCTACGCTGTTCTGACTTACTGTATGTGACTGTCAGATAATTTTATTTTTCTGCTAGACATTTATTTTTAATTTGACAAAATGTTTATTTATGCACTGGTCCTATTTAAATACAATTTCTCAAATCATTTTCAAATGTCAGGCAGACGACGAGCTCAACCGCTCAACAGTGTGATGGCCTGTAGGGAGCCCTCTGTCTCCCTGTTCCCGGTCCATCTCCTGCTCAGCCAGGTCATCAGCCTGATGAGGGACACCTGGAAGTTGACTGGGTGTGGCCAGACGAGGCAGACAGAGAAGGCTGGTACTCTCCTAGCAGTATGTGGCTGCACACTGACCGAGCAGGACCTCCCGGGAGCAGTTGGGGGTTGTTTTGGGTTTTGGTTATTTGGTTAGTTAGATTTTGGTTGTTTGCACACACCCACACTCACACATACACATTAACAAGCACTAGACTTACACACATCCATGTCATTATATTACAGATTACTGGTTGCTTTGTGGTTTGGGTTTCGTATTTTCATTAATAAATTATATTATATATATATTATATTCTGTTAAAACTGAAACTTTGATCTGGTCTCCACCGTTTTGTCTGCCTCCCAGAGCTTGGAGCATGACAAAATGGGGGCTCGTCAAAAACATCTGTAGGTGTTGGGTAGATTGATTGAGGTGTTTGGGGTGGAGACAGAAAGTGGCTGGTTACCACAGAGGGTGGAGGTAATTGGGTAAGTGTGGCAGACGTTCGCTGGTGTTCCCCTCTGATAGGTTTAGCGGCAGTCCCTAATAGAGGTTCTGTTGCAGTTTTTTTTTGCCTTTACTGTTTTGGGTGGTATCCTGGGAGGGCCCCTGGCAAACCCAGCAATGCCACTGAAGACTAGGGTTGAGCGTAGGTAGTATTGTGGTTAGGCAGTTGGGCAGTTTAATAAGGCCTCTCTTTTTTTTTTTTTTTTTTTTTTTTTGCATCTACCTCCATTTTTGTGGACTAGACAGTAAGTTAAAGTATGGCTTCCGTTGTGGAGGAGTTTGTGAACTCTCCTGACCGGAAGTTCTTGGACCAGTGCACAAAAGATCAGCTTCTTAAACTGGCTCAGCACTATAAGGTGACGGTGGATGCCAGGCGCACAAGAGATACCATCCAGAGCATTCTACAGGCAAATCTACAAGATGAAGGAGTCCTGGTGTTCGAGGATGGTAAGAGTGGGGTTATTACCTCTGGGCCTGGGTTGACCTTTGAACAACAAAAAGAATTGTTGTTGTTGAAGATAGAACATGAAAAAATACAAAGTAAAATGGAACATGAAAAAGAAATTGAGTTGGGAAAAATAAAATGTAAAATGGAACAAATGAAATTGGAAATTGAACGAGAGAAATTGGGACTGATTGCAGCGGGGAAACTTCTGGCTAGTGTCACCAGGGGGGAGGGGGAGGCTGTTCAATTTGATGTCACCAAAAATTTGAGATTAATGCCAAAGTTTGATGAAGGGGATGTGGACACATTCTTTGCAATGTTTGAACGGGTGGCCGATGCTAGCGGTTGGCCTGATGAGGAACGAACAATAATGTTGCAGTGTGTCTTCACGGGACAAGCACAAGAAGTGTACTCTTCTATGTCGGTGGAGGACTGCAAGAGCTATGAAAAGGTCAAAACAACTGTGCTTAAGGCGCTATATTGTCATTGCTGATTAAATAGAGTTGGTAGTTTAGGCTCAGGATGCTCCTGTTTCTACCTCACTATGTGATCAGAGAACCAGGGGTTACGGGAGAAACCAAACGTTTTTTCAGCATCAATCTGAGACTTTACAGTTAACATAACTTTTCAGACACACATTGTGTTGTCCTGTTAAACTAACATTGTCTATTAATGTTACAGACGAGCATGACTGATAAAGTTTTCTGCTTAGCTCCCACATTAACGTTATAAGTTATATTTTAGTTTGATGCTGGCGACACCAGCTGCTCAGCTGCTAGTGAGGGGAGGGGCTGTACCTGCCGTCTGCAGCATGCTGTGTTCACTTCACTAAATATTTCCAAAGAGCGCTTTTCCTTTATCATTTTTTTACCAAAACTGGCTGCTCTGATCCTCCGCTGGCCATATTACAGCATGTACAGAAATGTGTGCATGCATGCACAGCGACGACAACATGGCAACGAGGGCTCCGTGCCTGCCAGATGCTGCCTGCACAGCGCGTGTCCGTCAGACCTGTCGCGTGCACCCCTGACAGGCGCTGAGGTGGCGTGCACTGTTAGTATCGATTCTTTTGTAAATTAGTATTGTCTTGTCTATCTATTGTCTATTTTTGTCTTGCCGTCTGCAGTTGCAACATTCAGTAAAGTTTTTCACTGTCTGCTGATGCAGGGTGCACACATAGCGGCATGACAGCTCTTCAGAACTGGACGCTGCTATTAGCTTAGGAAGCCCCAATTTGACATGCAGCTCAGTTTTCTGTGAGTGGAGCATGCATTTGAAATGTCAATTTCGCAAACAATCATGTTCATTTAATTGTGAGAAGCCAAAGTTGTGCAGCCCTACTCTCTATTTTCACCCTTTTTCCAGCTGGGAATGTTTGTAATGGCAGCAATAAAAGAAGTACTAAAAATTGAATTCTTAAATAAAACTATTAATAGGCCATAGTATTGGGGTTCCAAGTAGCTTAGTGGGTAGGGTGGGCGTCCTATGTACAAAGGCAGTGTCCTTGCTGTTGCAGCCTTGGGTTCGATTTCAACATTTCAACTAGGGGTGGACGATATGGCCCTAAAATTATATCACAGCATTTAAGGGTATTTTTGCTATAATTATGCTCTTGACGAGATGACAAATTAGTTAAAAAAATATATATACATATATATATATATATATATGTGTGTGTGTGTGTGTGTGTGTGTGTGTGTGTGTGTGTCTGTAAAAAAATAAATAAATCACCCTCTCATGGGTGGAACCTGTGTCATCCTCAAGCTCGGGTCCTCTACCAGAGGCCTGGGAGTTTGAAGGGGTTCTGCGCAGTATCTTAAGTATCTTAGCTGTTCCTAGGACTGTACACTTCTGGACTGAGGCTTCAGATGTTATTCCAGGAATCTGCCGGAGCCACTCTCCCAGTTTGGGGGTCACTGCCCCGAGTGCTCCTACTACCATGGGGACCACATCAACTTTGACCTTCCACATCTATTCTAGTTGTTCTTTCAACCCTTGATACTTCTCCACCTTTTCGTGTTCCTTCTTTCTGATGTTGCTGTCGGCTGGTATCTACCACCACTGCCCTCTTCTAGTGTTTGTCTGGTTGGTTACCCAGCAGCTGTTTGTCAGTCTGGAAGCTTAAGTCCCACAGGGTCTTAGCCCTGTTGTTCTCGACCACCTTAGGTGGTGTGTCCCATCAGGATTTGGGTACTTCGAGTCCACACTGGGTACAGATGTTCCTGTACACTATTCCAGCCACTTGGTTGTGTCCCTTCATGTACACTGATCCTGCCTGCATCTAACACCCTGCCACCATGTGCTGGACCATCTCAGATATCTTTGCACAGCCTGCACCTTGGGTCTGATCTGCTGTGGTAGACCCTATGTATGTGTACATATATATATATATATATATGTACACATACATACATATACATGTAATCATACATACATATACACACATATATATATATATATATACATATATATATATATATATATATATATATATATATATATATACGTATACATATACATATATATATATATGTGTGTATGTATATCAGGCCAAAAGTTTGGACACACCTTCTCATTCAATGCGTTTTCTTTATTTTCATGACTATTTACATTGTAGATTCTCACTGAAGGTATCAAAACTATGAATGAACACATGTGGAGTTATGTAAAAAAAAAAGGTGAAATAACTGAAAACATGTTTTATATTCTAGTTTCTTCAAAATAGCCACCCTTTGCTCTGAATACTGCTTTGCACCCTCTTGGCATTCTCTCGATGAGCTTCAAGAGGTAGTCACCTGAATGGTTATCAGGGTTAATTAGTGGAATTTCTTGCTTTATCAATGGGGTTGGGACCATCAGTTGTGTTGTGCAGAAGTCAGGTTAATACACAGCCGACAGTCCTATTGGACAACTGTTAAAATTCATATTATGGCAAGAACCAATCAGCTAACTAAAGAAAAACGAGTGGCCATCATTACTTTAAGAAATGAAGGTCAGTCAGTCCGGAAAATTGCAAAAACTTTAAATGTGTCCCCAAGTGGAGTCGCAAAAACCATCAAGCGCTACAATGAAACTGGCACACATGAGGACCGACCCAGGAAAGGAAGACCAAGAGTCACCTCTGCTTCTGAGGATAAGTTCAACCGAGTCACCAGCCTCAGAAATCGCAAGTTAACAGCAGCTCAGATCAGAGACCAGATGAATGCCACACAGAGTTCTAGCAGCAGACCCATCTCTAGAACAACTGTTAAGAGGAGACTGCGTGAATCAGGCCTTCATGGTCAAATAGCTGCTAGGAAATCACTGCTAAGGAGAGGCAACAAGCAGAAGAGATTTGTTTGGGCCAAGAAACACAAGGAATGGACATTAGACCAGTGGAAATCTGTGCTTTGGTCTGATGAGTCCAAATTTGAGGTCTTTGGTTCCAACCGCCGTGTCTTTGTGAGATGCAGAAAAGGTGAACGGATGGATTCCACATGCCTGGTTTCCACTGTGAAGCATGGAGGAGGAGGTGTGATGGTGTGGGGGTGTTTTGCTGGTGACACTGTTGGGGATTTATTCAAAATTGAAGGCACACTGAACCAGCATGGCTACCACAGCATCCTGCAGCGACATGCCATCCCATCCGGTTTGCGTTTAGTTGGACGATCATTCATTTTTCAACAGGACAATGACCCCAAACACACCTCCAGGCTGTGTAAGGGCTATTTGACCAAGAAGGAGAGTGATGGAGTGCTGCGGCAGATGACCTGGCCTCCACAGTCACTGGACCTGAACCCAATCGAGATGGTTTGGGGTGAGCTGGACCGCAGAGTGAAGGCAAAGAGGCCAACAAGTGCTCAACACCTCTAGGAACTCCTTCAAGACTGTTGGAAAACCATTTTTTGGTGACTACCTCTTGAAGCTCATCGAGAGAATGCCAAGAGTGTGCAAAGCAGTAATCAGAGCAAAGGGTGGCTATTTTGAAGAAACTAGAATATAAAACATGTTTTCAGTTATTTCACCTTTTTTTGTTAAGTACATAACTCCACATGTGTTCATTCATAGTTTTGATGCCTTCAGTGAGAATCTACAATGTAAATAGTCATGAAAATAAAGAAAACGCATTGAATGAGAAGATGTGTCCAAACTTTTGGCCTGTACTCTATATATATATATATCTATATCTATATCTATATATATAATTAATTAATTTAAGAAAATTGAATTGCAACATAATAAGTGATATAGTTTTACATATCAACAGTTTGCCTTCAAATACTCAGTAAAATCTACACTTAAATGATCTCTCATTTCTTTAGTTTGTAAACAACAACAGTAACTCAGAGTGAGATTCAGATTCTGTTGTAGAGATGTAACGGTATGAAAATTTCATATCACGGTTATTGTGACCAAAATTATCACGGTTATCATTAGGGCTGTACCCAGATTTTCAGATATTTGAATATTCATTTCTATGGGTAGGTATTCGTTATGAAAATTTGGTATTCGATATTCGTATTTTTATTTACTTTTATTTATTTTATTTTTTTTTTAACATTTTTTTGGTGCTAAATGTAGTCTTTTTGTTGTTGGTAAATGTAGGTTATCAATAAAAATCAAAACTTTTAAATTGCATTGTTAAAAATGTGAAAATATAGTATAGCTTACTGAGCCTGTGCGCACGGCAAGCTTGAGCGCATCCGTCTGAGGCTGTGGATCAATGCCAAGTTTTACCACTCCATCACTTTTCCCTCTAGCTTGTAGTGTTTTTTTTGTTAACTTTTGAATTTAATATGAATTATGGAACCGTTTTTGTCAACGTTTGTTTCCCCCGTTTTGTACAATAAATTATTGTTTAAAGTTTCAACAAGTTTCTTTTGGAGTGCGTGACACAAGTGTGATTTGAAAACGACCGCGGACTGTCACCTGCTCAACGCATAAGTACCTACGGATGCCATGACAGTAATAGCCAATAACGTCAAAATATCATTTACAGACCGATTTAACAGATGATCACTGCTGCCCGACCCACAGGTCCATTTGCGGGACCCGCGGGTTACAGGTCGACCCGCACATCACTACTCAGCTCAGTCTATAAAGGCTGTACATAACAGTAAGACTATAGACATTAAATTCTATTCAGGCCGGCAGAACCAGCAGTGCATCGACTCTACAGTGCACGGCACTCCTAATTAACCATTTTATTGCAGCAGAGAGTGTCTGCCAGCAACTAATTACTTGCAGAGGCTTCCTACAACTTTTCAACAGTTCCAATGTAATCAGAAGACAAATTAAACAGGATGATTAGCCAATGTAAAAATCAAAAGAAAGCATAGAATAATGTACTGAAGGAGACTGTTGTGCCATCATATTTTTTTGTGGTTTGAAAGCGAATATCCGGTCGCCGCTGTGCAAAACATTGCAATACAATTAGGTCAAACGCACACAAATATAATGTTTATGCAAACTTTTAATATAAATTCGGAAATGCACACGATATGTTTTGCAAATGCAGACACTCTGGTTCACAAATATAATGTTTATGCAAACTTGTAATATAAATTCTGAAATGCACATGCTCTGCTTCACAAATATTATTTTGAGCCACACTTGTAATATAAATTCACTGATCATGCAAATCGCTGAATGTGCATTTACAAACAGCTTCTCATTTGTGAACCTCTCTACATTTGTGAGAGAAATCTGTGTGGTGAATTTTGAGACTCCCCTGACGTCGCAGGTCAGCAAGCGTCAACATTGGCTGATAAATCGAACACACCTGATTAACTGATGAATCTGTCAATCAGAATCATAAATTTGATTGACAGATTCATCAGTTAATCAGGTGTGTTCGCTTTCAGCCAATCGTATGGCTCCTTACATTTTCTCCAAACTTTTAAACCACTCACAGAACTACTGAGCTACTGTTTGCAGTGTCTTTGCAAGACACGCTAGACTGAAACGGTGGACATGTATCAATCTCAACCTAGAAGTAATACATTTATCTTATTATCCCCTCGTTGTAAATCATGCAATGTTATTGAATTATAATGAGTTGAAGCGTTAGCGTTGCTTAGTCAAGTAACATGTTTGAATGAACATAAACTATGAATACAGCCAACTTTATCCAATCTCGTTGCCTTGATAAACTTAATTCATTGCGCCGTCATTTCAAAGCCAACACTTACTGAATTTGTTTCAAATTAAAAGCCCCATATAACCTCGGCTGAGAGAATCCCTCCATTTTCTAAATTGGCCTTTATTGTGAAACATTTGTAGGAACTTGGTTGTGGAGGATTCAGTGACTTGCATGTTTGCGTACGGTACTACAAATGTAGCTCCTGCCATCTGCTGGCGCTTTTTACGTTACTACAATAACATTTCGGCTGGCACATGAACAGACACAGTGACTGAAATAATAGTAAAAGTAATAAAAATAGGACAAGAATAACATGATGACATCACACACGTCTCGAAAGACGACCAAGGATAATTGGTGTGGACCATCGTGTAGAGTATCATGTCTGTTGGCCAAGTCACGGCACGCTTTTATGACTCCACAATCGTGTCATGTGGTACAGTGACTTTCAGAACGGGCAGAAAAATCATGTAGTGTGCACCAGGCACAAGTACACTCGCTGTATAGTTGTGGGTGATGGTCACGGAGATGGCTCATCAAATTTGAAGTGTTACCCCCCTTCGCAGAGATTTTTTTTCTGCATTTTCTGCAGACAGGGTGACTATCTTCAATCAGTTTCCCCTCAGCATCCTTATAAAATCCAAAATACGTCCAGACTTCAGACTTTGTCCTTTTAGAGGGAGTGAAAATCTCCGGAGTACTGTCTGTGCAGGTGTCTTTGGTGCCTTCCGCTATGTTTTCAGAGGCCAAACTGTGCATGCGCACCTGTGTTTGAGTACTGCTGCTGCTTTTTTCAGGCAATGAGCGGCAGGGCTTGAAGTTCTCCGGCACGGTGCCGGATTTCCGGCGCAGGAATATTTTTTTCTTGTGAATATTTTATCCTCTTGCCGTAGCAACAGTCATTTAACCAGTCGTTTTAAAGTAAAGCAAAGTGATAGTTCCAACTACCAATGGTGTGTCACATTACTCAAGGTAAACAAGGAGTTCTAGCCAATAAGGGGCCTTAAGTTCTCACAGTCTCTCAGTCACGCCAGACACACCGGACGCGGAACCGAAGCGCAGCGCCCAGCTGCGGAGGCAGTTTTCAATCGGCGCCCATGTTAAGCTATCTGACTGTCTGCATCATGGACATGATAAAGACTCTTTATTATGTCTACACAGGCCACTGAGCAGAGCAGAGCACCTGCGGAGGCTCGTGCATTGCAGCGCTTCAGTTCGGCGTCTGGTCAATTTTTCACGCGAGCTGCGAGCACTTCTGTCAAGCTGGATAGAGCGGATCGTACCAAACAGGAAGTCGGACACAGAAAAGACGAGAGAATGGGGGGTGGTAGAGATAAGTGGGAGATAATTTGTGAAGCCACAGATGAGTTGTCACTTGCTAATTAGCTCAGTCAGATAGAAGATGCTCCTTGATGTCAGAGGTTGTGAGTTTAAGCCTCAACTGATGTAATACATACATTATAATGCAGACATTCTTGTTGTCTTCCTGTTCTGCCTCTTGTTGCTCAGATTTGCCTAAAAATGACCAAATTTTCCTTTTTTGGTGAACTGTTCATATTTCATCATTAAAAACCTTGAAATTGTTATTCTAGCTTCTTGATGTGATACTTGATTGATACTCACAAATTGCACCAGATTAATTCATTTAGATGTCAAATGTTCAAAATTTTCTTCTGGATTTCTTCCCCAGGCCCCCTTGCACAGCCCTCTAAAAAACAATTCAGACACAGGATTTTTTCTTGCTTCAAGCCCTGGCAGTATCATCGTGAGTTTTTCAAAGTACAGTAATCAAACACGGTTTTAATGATAATTATAGCTGCTGCGCAGCAATGGTCGGGGCTGGGCAATTTTAGGTAAAATTAAAGATCCAAAGCTGTAGCACATATGGTTGATTTGTTATGAATTTTCAAAGTTTTGAAATTTAGAGGCTTGCTGTAGCGCCACCATCAGGACTATTGTCTTGTGTTTCCAGTTGAGGACATCTGGCATGGGACTGGACCTTTATGAAAAGTTTGGGTAGATTTCTCATATGGAAATGTTGCACAAGCTGAGGCTTGAACTCACAATCTTTAACACCAAGAACCATCCTCTATCTCATTGAGCTAATTGGCAAACGGAAATGTCACATGTAGCTTTACAAATTCACTAAGCCAGTCACCTGTGCGCAAGACAGCAGCTGTTAGTGTGTAAAAGCAGATTTCAAACGGCTGTCAAAAATTCAGTCATTAAGACAAAAATCCGAAAATACACAAATTGCATCTAGACAGCATGGAGATGTTGGTAATTTGTTTTTAACAATGATTTATTGGCTCCATAAGTGAAAAACTGCATTGACTCCAATTGTTCGCATGAGAGCGAAATTCAAAATGCTGTAAATAAAAATTCAGTTTTTGTGATAAAATTCTGATATTTTCCAAACATCATCTACCATGACTCCAAAATGTTGTCATTTTTTTCAATGAACATTGAAAAATGCATTTAGCAAGAATTTCCAAGTATATGTTTACAATACCGTTTACAGTCAAACATTTTGATGCACTGTAGGCTCAATTTTCAATAAATCAAAAATCTGTGTGGATCATTTGTGTAGGACAGTCTGAAGATGCTCTGTAGCAAGTTTGGTGTCAATTGAGAAAAAATTGTGGGAGGAGATAGGTTTAATAACTTTTACAGTGATGGACTTCATACTTTGCAATAGGTTTAAATGTACAAAAATTTCTTGAGTATTGGGTCTACATTTTGGTGAAAACTGCAAATCTGTAGCACATATGGTTGATTTGTTGTGAATTTTCAAAATTTTGAAGTTTAGAGGCTTGCTGTAGCACCACCATCAGGACTATTGGCCTCTTTTTTGCAGCTGAGGCAATCTGGCATGGGACTGGCCCTTTGTGCAATGTTTGGTGATTTTTCGCACATGGGAAGTAGGATTTTCTCGGAAGAAGAAGAACATGCAGGATAACAATAGGGTCCTGGCTGCTTAGGCTGCCCGACCCTAATTAAAATTTGAAACGGTAATACTAACCGCCGGGAATTTTACAGCAGTTTATCATTTTACCTGTAATCGTTACATCCCTATTCTGTTTCCAGTATTAGCAGTTCAACAAAATAAAACCTACCACAAATTACACATAGTAAAAGTTCCCAAATACAAAAAATGTAACTTGGGATCAATATATATAAATCAACAGGTGATTTCTTTCTCTTTTAGCAAAATCCTACAGTAAATGACTAAGTTGGTTTTTTTCCACCTGGAACTTTATGCTCTGCCATTTCTCCTCTAACCATCATGCTATAACGTGACAGGCTGTTATGCTGCCATAACTTTTGCACATTCACTTATATGTAGTTTTTGTTAAGCTGCGTGCAGCATGTAGGTTTACATTACCAAAGTTTACATTACCAAACTGCAGAGTCAGAAATAATTTCACTTTCAGCCATGCTTGTTGCCATGGGTAACAGTATGACATCAATATGTCAACAAGATGAAATATCGCAAGTATCATGAATTTTCCATATGATATTATAAAATGTACCGGCATTATCGTGAACAAGATGATATGGCACACTTCAATTTCATCCTGCGGCCCTTTGCTGCGTCTCTCTCTCTCTCTCTCTCTCCCTCCCTCCCCTCTAATTCTTAATCTGTCCTGTCAGGTAAAGGCAAACCCCAAAAAATAATTTCTGGGAAAAAAAAAAAAAAGAAAAAAAAAAGGCCACAGTATACTCTTCAAGTCAAAGTACTACATTCAAAAAGGTGATGGACAGGTATTATAAGCCCAATGTAGCCTGCTTAAATGTACTTAAAATCCATTCAAGGTGGGGTGTTGCATTGTTATAGAATGCTGAATAGTTTAATGAATAATAATGCATCAGATTTTAATTGATACATTTCATGAGTAAACACCTGAATGTGCAACAGACTGGTATAGCGTTTTCCTCTTGAAGACAATTATGGTGTTGCTCTTCTTAAAGATGTGCTTAGGGGACCTTTTTTGTAAATTATTTCAGGGTACAACGAGTTAAAACAGTAACATTATTCACTGTTTTCATAATTTTTCATATAATACAGCTATAGTTATTAGGGGCCATTTAACTGGGGGCCTGATGGTAAAATCCAACCCTGATTATTGAGATTATTCTCTATTTTTTTTAATCATACAGGGTAAATGAGAGGTGCAGGTTTACTCTGAGGGGTGGTTTCCACAGAAAGGTTTAGTCATCACTAAAATGGCCCTTTTAAGTCTTGAGGAGCAAAAAGTCACCCTCTGAGTTCAATATGTTGAAGCCTTTTCTTGGGGACTGTGGAGCAACTTACTATTAATTGATATTTGTCATTAACATTCTGAGACCAATCAATTAACCAATAATTAAAGAATATCAATAAAGTAAAGTTATTGACCTTGAGTTGACCCTCTGATCACACGCTCCTGACTGAAGGGAGGGGTTGGGGTTGAGGCTTAGCATCATAGGAGAGCCAGAAGTTCAGATGTTGGTCATTATGCAAATAATTGATGCATCCAATCCCAGATATGATATAATTGCTACTGGTAGTTGTTCCTTGGGCCGTCCACCCCCACACTATGAAAAACAGGGGAACAACAATAAGATGCACAGAGTCTGAGGGCTAAATAAAAACTGAGGGTGTGTATTTATTGTGTACAAATAAAGTGTCACACTCCAGCTCCCTGTCTCACTATGCTGCCTTCATTCCCACCACCCCCACCCCCTACAACAATAAAGCCTGATGGGGGATGTTTAATTTCCACAAGCTTACTAAGTGGGTGGGTGTATGTGTTTGATTGTGTGTGTGTGAGAGAGATCCCAACATAAAGCTGATGAGTTCTTCAACAGCAGCATGGCTAATTAAATTTGCCTCCTGCTTGTTAACAACCGCACCCTCCCACCATTCCACTCCGAAGTAAAGCTCTGGGGCTCCAGTTTCACCAGAACTCCTGCCAGACCACAGGCTTTGGTGATTCATGATTAATTTATCATGCCTAGAACATAGAGACACACAAAAAATTAGAACACCACTTCCCTGTAAATGGCTGCATTTACTCATGAATGAATTTTAATTCAATATCTAATGATATTTTTCAGGTGTTACTAAGAGTTAGGACGGTTCATCTTGTTTGCAGTAAACTTAAAACCACAATAAAGGTTTGTCTTTTCCATATTAAAAGTAGTCATATCACATCAGTGTACTAAAATAGGAAACATATCTACATGCAATGCCCCCACTGCTGGCAGCAGAATAAAGTGCCACACAAAAATATTGTGATACTATGCTTCACCAGCAAACAACATGGAACCAAAAAGCAGGCTCTGCTAAAATAATAGCTACACCTACAATGAGGGGATCAGACAAAATAACACCTGTTATCCAAAAATTATTTAAGGTGGAGCGCTGGTATTAGTATATCATAAACATTTTCCCTCCTTTCAGTAACGACTGCAGCCAATACAGGACATATGTGACACACACTACATCTTGAAATTCAACATTTTTTGCAATACACGTTTTGAAAAGAATTTAGGCTCCTTCATTTCAATGATGTGGAATACGTGGGAAAATGCAAATGATTTCATAAAAAATAGGATTTCCCTTTGATTTTAAAGGTTTTATTACAGCGCTTCAGCCAAATAAACAGAAAAAAAAATAATGGCGCTATGTTTTGCTGTCATTTATCAGGTGTAAAATGTACTGTCTGGGCAGTAAATACAATCAGCCAACAAGCATAACCCATCCAAAATGGCGACATCTGGAAAACACATTTTGAAAATCTTTACAAAGATATACCAATAAATTCAGATCAATATATTATAAACGAAAAACTCAAAACATTAGAAGAAACAATTAAAAACAACCAAAGCCCTTTTGATTTCCCAATTACTTGGGAAGAATTAACCACATAGATAAAATCTCTCCGGTCAAAGAAGGCTTGTGGTCCAAAATGAAATGCTCAAATGCAGCACCCCAGAGATACAGGGTAGGGCTAGTCGATATGACCAAAATCTCATATCACGATAAAGGTCATTTCATATCCTGATAACGATACATATCACGATATAGCACATTTTAATCGAATAACTTTAAATTCTGCCATGAGGGAGTACAAAAACGTTACTAGAACAAGGGGAGGACATTTCTCCTCACTTCATAACATTACAACAAGTCAGACAACCGGCTCATTTTAAAGGCAATGAGAGAAAAGAGACAGAGAGCAAGCAGCTGTGGTCGAGCAAGCTAGAGAGTGAGCGAAGAGAGGGAGTGCTGGTGTGGACACTCAACCCTCTTGCAATTGGACTCTGAACTTATCCCACAGCAGTAGTACCGTGAGGTACCGTGATACTACGGTCCTCCAACATTATGGTATCATATGTACCGTGGTGTTTTAGTTCCGCAGTCTACCGTATAGCCAGTGTACCATGCAACACTAATAGTTAAGAGACCAGTGTCTGATGATCTGAGGGTTCTGGGGGGTTTGTAGGCTGTGAGAAGGTCAGAGATGTACTGGAGAACCAGTCTGTTAAGTGCTTTGTAAACAGTAAGGGGTATTTTGAAATCAATTCTGTATTTTATCGGAAGCCAGTGTTGTGAGTATGGGAGTAATGTGTTCTGTTTTTCTTATCCCAGTGAGTACTGCAACATTTTGAATAAGTTGGAGCAGCCTGGCAAGAAGGGCGTTACAGTAATCTAGTCTGGAGGAGATGAGAATGGACCAGTTTTTCAGTGTTTGATTGAGAAAGGATGGATCTAACTTTGAAAATGATTTTTAGGTGGTTAAATGTGGTCCTTGTTATACTCATAATATGACTTGTAAAGTTGAGTTATGGATCCATGATAACACCTGATTTCTGACCTGCTCACTGGGTTAATGTCAATGTTAATGTTAATGTCACTGATGCAATTAACCAGGTAATTTATGGGGCAGAGGATATGAATGGTAAGATATATTGTGTTTGTTACATCAACTTTATTAAAATCTATTAAATTTTGTTTGTTGTTTTTCATTGAATTGTTGAAATTTTATTCATCCACCACATGATTGACACTCTTTCTGATAACAAAATGTGCTTAAACCAAGAAAACACGGTATTCAGGAAATTTAAACTGGAAAACATGGAGTTTGTGAAAAAATAAAATGTAATCTGGAAAAATTATAATAGATTTCATAGGGCTGATATCTTCAACCCTCATGCTTCCTCAGATATTCTCACTCATGGCTGTCTGTACAAAATTGTGTGCCAGTCATTCCAGTCGATTAAAGATCCTCAGCTGTGTTGGAGAGTCTGAGAGTGGAGGCTTTCTTGAATATTTGGACCCCAACTACCATTATGGGTCCCACATACTGACAAGGACACTAAAGCAAATCTGTAGTAGCACAAATAACACACTACTATAACAAAAAAAATGAAACATGGCCAATTGCACATCTGTGTTGTTGTTTTCCATTTTAAACATCCAATATCACTGTTTTACTCCTTTTCTACCACTGAGCACGCGCGCACGCGCACACACACACACACACACACACACACACACACACACACAAACAAACACATACAAATTTGGGAGCCTCTAGGGGCAGCCCTTCAGAAAAACACATTTACACAATAATCCTATTAGAAAGAAAGTGCTCTCTCTCTCTTGCTCTCTTCATCCATCAATACTCCCTCTATTTCGCTCGCCCCTCCCTCTCCCCCCTCCACTGTCAATGCCAGTCAATATGCTGCTATCTCTGCTCACTTTCCTATTCTAATTCAAACAGGCTTTGCTGCAGCCATGAGCAATCAGTGTCCAACAATAGCAGCAGAGAGCTCGATAGCTCAACACTGCGTCACATTCATTTTGAGGCAAAAAGTGATGGAGGCAACATGCTGTTCTCACTGTGCTGCTGTTCATGAAGCACTGTTGCTACTTTTCCACTGTACAGCCTGTCAATATTCCCTCATAGCTTTGTCTCTTTTTTCCTCCCTCTGCCGTGCTCTCTATCCTCTGTCCACCCAACCCCCTCCTTTCGGCCCTCTGCCAACCCACAGACAAGCAAACCACTAAAGATTAGAGGTGCACCATGTCAACAAATTATTCTACACTATGATGGATCAAATATGACATGCAACTGACACGTTTAAATTATCTGCAATGGCAGACTCCAAATGCAGGAGTTTAGCTGTATAGGGAAATCAACATTTATAGAAATAGACTTTTTTTAATGCGAAAAAGGGCATTGGACAGTAAAGGTTATCCATCTTTCGTATGATTAAATAAGGCAGTTTAATGTAATTATTTGTTGGGAGCAGGGAGCAGAAGCAGAGTATGGCTTTCTAACATAACTTCATCTGCTTCAAAGGTGCACAGAAAAGGTAAAACATCTGTAGAGGTCAAAACTCAAAATAATTTTACATATAAATTATTTTAATTTAGATATTCCCTGTCATGTGTTTTATGATGACCCTGGTGAAGCTCACAAGCCAAAACACCTTAGTCTGACTATAAAGCTGTTCTTCCTACAACAAGTGTTGCTGTAGTTCTGATCTCTTGGGTCAGGGAGTTACGAATATCCTTTGGTCCTAACTGCTATGGAAGCAATTTAGTATAGCACTTCCATTCTGCTGGGAGACTTACAAGGGACAGGTGTAAACTAGAATTACTGCTTCGTAGTTGTATGCCTCTGCGCATTAGTTGAACTTACAGTTTCCATCCATATCTGTGAAAACATGGATGATTCACAAGACTCTTCCTCTATGATGTTGAGTAATGGCCAAAAAAGCGTTTTTGCAGAACATAATAATGCAGTGTTTCCTCTACCATTATCTTCTAAAGTATATAGCGCCAGATCACAACAGAATCATTTAAGGTTACCTTTCCTATAGAACAGGTCTATACCTTGTCCAAACTACTACAAACTAAATAGCCTTATGTTATTTATCTGATTTACATGACAGCATGTCATTTCTGTCTATATATGGTCTTGCATTTACAATTCTTCTCTGCTACCTGTATCACGCATGGCGGAGTTCCGCCCCAATGCGCACACTAGGGAAGGGTTAAAATAATCGATTAATCCAATTCAAATTGATCTTCACTGGCATGACCTGATATCTATTCGTAAAATCCAAGATCAATCTTTTAAAGGCTCTCTAAGTCTAAGCCTGAGCTTGAAAAGATTTTGTCACATACAGCAAACATCTCCTCACGATCCGCTGGCTACATGTCCTCTGAATATGCTGTGAAATGTCGGTCTCTGTAGCCCAGGCTCCGCAAATGGCAACAAAAACATTTTGGTACAGGCTGCACCAACCAGCCAGTGCAAGAAGATAAAATAAATTTTCGATACCGTCGTGGGAATGCCACGGTAAGCCAGTAATATGACTGTGCGAGCCGGTAATATGACTATGCGATTACGTTGCCCATAATCCTTTGCATGCAACTGCGCGCACAGGTGAGAGCAGACTCATGCAGCTCAGCTGCTCAGCCTCCGACTCTGACCCGTGCGTGACCAGAGGAAACAGCGAATAAAAGAAAGGAGATTGATTGTTCTTCTCTGTGGATTTTCTCGGCGGCCTTCCATCATAGCAAGAAGCCACACGTATCACGTGAAACAGCGGAATCGTGGCTTTCCAACAAGACCAAGCACTTGTCGGTAGTCCAATGTTTTCACAGCCAAAAAAAAGATATACTTACACTAAAATAATGTATGACAAAGCTTTCATACAGCTTTGCACACACATTACTTTTGGATGGATTACTCACGAATGCAGGGTCCCACAGAAATGCCACGCATATCACATGAAAGCGCAGGACCAGAGCTTTCCTCTCCTCATCTCCTGTTCTGAGAAAGTGTTCTGGTCTCCTTGATGTCAAGTTTGTCAACCTGGCGTGAACAAACTGAGTGAATGTGTGTTATTGAGTTTTTCTATGACTTCTAGGGAAATGGCTGGGTATTATTTATTTTCTCTACCCACCTCTCTCTCTCTCTCTCTCTCTCCCTCTGTGTATCTGTGAGTGAAGGATTGTGTGTTCTGTATATCTGATGAATATTAAGACTACTCTATCCTCATAATTTGATGTCATTCAGATGACTTTCTAGTAATAGTACTACACTACTTTTGTTCAGAGTAGGTTAAAAAATACTGATTGTTTCCATTTTCATATTCTGTCACTGTAGTTTTAATTGACATGACTTTGTTATGGCACTTTAATGTCTGCCTGCCTAGCAGTAATAGGGGGAAATGAAAGCACATGTTCAACTGTGTGTTGATTTGTTTATGATACGCTTCCACGTTAAAAAATAACATGCTGTACAGTGCACATGAACTATTTCTGAATTAAATAGCTATTTTTAACAATAAATTTTCTCTTTTTTCCCCTTATATAAATATCGTGATATATATATCGTATCGTGGACTCTTTATCGTGATAATATTGTATCGTGAGTTTCTGGTATCGTTACATCCCTACAAGGGATGGGAATCGAGAACCGGTCCCTGTTAAGAACCGGTTCCAACTGGTTCAATTCATCGGCATCATTAGCCTTTATGCTTAACGATTCCCTTGTCAATTCTTTTCATTACGCCAAATCTACAGTATGCTCGTCAGTCAGCAGCATCTTCAACAACAAAGAAGACGTAATGGCGGAGGGACAGAAGCGGTCAAAGCCATGGCATCACTTCACACTGTTGTTAGCCTCCCTGGGGCTGCTAGCGACTGTGGAGCCTCAGCGCGTCCCCGCTCCAGGAAGACAGTGGCCAGGACGCTGTTGTCGGATTTCATGGGAACACCAAGGATGGTAAGATGAGGGCAGTTGAGTTTATTTGCACGCCATTTGTTGTTATAATATGCTAGGCTAGCTGTGTTAGCTGCCTCACCTGAGTTAGCTGCACTAGCTGCGTGGTGTTGACACACTCAGGCTGTGGGCCGGGATTTATCTCTAGATCACCAGCTAGCAGTAACATTAATGACAATTTTTTGTGTGGTTAGACAGTGTGCTTTTTTCAAATCTTTCTCATCGTCTTTCTAAACTAGACCATGGCTTTAAGGTTCATAATAAAACGTTATGAAAGCAGATGTCTTGGGTTACAAACAACAGGAGGTGATATCATTAACTCACAGGAGGAATCGATAAGGGAATCGATAAAGGATTGGATAGATAAGCAGAATCAATAATGGCATTGATATCAATAAAATCCTATCAATTCCCATCCCTAATCCCTACTGCTTTCATTAAAAGCAACACATGAACACCACGATTCATTGCATTCACGACAATGAGACAGATGGAAGGTCACTGAATTAGGCCCTTGATCACTAAATTCTAATCAAATCATCCTTGAGTCCAAGTGAATGTTTGTGCCAAATTTGAAGAAATTCCCTCACAGTGTTCTTGAAATATTGCATTGGAGAGAATGAGACGGACACAAGATCACAGTGACCTTGACCTTATCCTATGACCACCAAAATCTAATCAGTTCATCTATGAGACCAAGTGAACATTCCTGCCAAATTTGAAGAAATTCCCTTGAGGCTCTCTTGACATCTTGCATGCATGAGAATGGGATGGACGGGCGTACAGATGTACAGATATATGTACAGCCAGACAGACAACCCGAAAATATAGTGCCTCCAACCACAGCTATCACAGAATTAAAAATGAAATGGAAGCAGCAGAGGCTGAGATATCCAGACTATTGCCCCCAAATATTAGTCATGCTCCAAAATACTGGATCCTACTTTAGCCATAATGCAACTGCAGAGAGACTTTCATTAGACCATCATAGCCTGGTAAAAGGCCACATCTTTCAAACTCTACAACTCCAGTTTGTATGATCTTGATATGCAAAATCATAAAATCTCATATTTAGCTCTACCTTAGAATTTACACAGAATGACGACTGTAGATTTTGTCACCCATCACTTACACTGAAACCGCTTTTTGGAAGGGATCTCCTCAGGGCCAGACAGACTGCCTTTTCAAGGCGGGAACTTCATGCCGTTATTCCGCCTTGCTGTTCTCTTTAAAAAGGCATAAAAATCAATATCACAGTATTATTTTTGGGGGATGCGGTGACGGTATGATATCACGGTATCGTCTTCTCTTTTTTTTTTTTTTTTTTACACCTTAAATAAAACAATTTAAAAAGCCATACAAGTCTAGGATGGAAACTATTTATCGTCAGAAGTAAAACGGTTGCTAATCCATTTATTATTGTGTATAAAACGTTATATAGTGTGTATAGGATCCAAATATGTTATTGGGAGGTTCGTTACACTGCATCACAAGACCAGTGTCCGGACTTCTTTACTGATCAACAAGAACGGTAATGTGAGTGTGAGCAACCAGTAAGTTAGCGAGGCAGGCCTGCCGCCGGGCCCCGTTCTGCTGCCGTAGTACTGTGGTATGAAGGTAACCACAAAAGCAGTATTGCGACTCATGTTTACTGCGGTAAGTTACCATCACCGCGTATACTGCCCAGCCCTAATATGCCCCCTTTCAACTTTTTCCGGTTGACCTATTACGTCACAGACCGAACAATCAAATGCTGTCCAGCTGTTCTGCCACTTTTTTGAACAGGTCACCATGCTGTGTTTTCCTCCCATTTGTGTATTTCAAATTATTTAACTCTTTCAGCTGACACAGCATGAACTGTGTCTCCTCGTCATCCAAAAATACAAAGCTCTGGATGTACATTTTGCCATGTTGTTACAGATTTTTCTTCTGTTACATAAGATGCTATGCATATGCTGTTCGACTTCTGCGTCAAAGCCCGGGTCAAGAACTGCTTGACTGTATACCATGCAGGAGTAATTTGACTCCCGCATCACATTATCTGGGCGTTAGTCCAACTTTGAGAAATTTGATTTTGTACTATTTCAGTTGAAACATGTTTACGTGTATTAAAATACACGTAAACGTGTTCTGGTTTTAGTCAGACTAACACAATAAATAGGTTTTCTTTAACGTCATGTAAACATACTGAATGTTCATATAAAAGGGACAGCCGGCCGGATGAGTTCATGGGTTGCCCGGATGTGATGTTTTGACAAAGTGTTATCCATACAAACCACCATGGGAGGTTTAAAAAGCAGCTGATAGCAGTTAGCAGTTAACTCAAAGACGAACAGTGGCTGAAAATGTCCACAATTTGAGAAAACAATGACGATCCGGGAGCTCCCTACCCTCCAAGCAGAAGATGAGATCAGCTGCCATGTAATAGAGATGTTAAATGATTGTTATGGCCATGTTATGTCACTGTTATTGCTTATAAAGAGGCTGACACTGTTGTGGTACATGTCATTCCCGTCACGCTCATGTAGTTTTTATTATTAAAACTTAAAAATACATATATATATATTTATATTCTTATATAAGTTGTTGACAGGCGGGGTGCTGTAGACTGTTGTAGGAAATGTGTATTGGAAACTGTTTCTTGTTTTTGGTTGAGGCTGAAAAGGAGTTAAAGGACAGGTTCACTTTTTCAGCTCTGTCTGCAAACAATATTCACATGACCACATGTACATTAACCTGAGAGTCACTGGTGACTCTAATCATTGCTTCGAAAAGGGGTTCATTTTTTAAAAAAAAAATCTTGCTGGTAGTTTTCTTTGATATATACGTCAGAGCCAGTCACGAAGAGTTAAAGGCAACAGTGAGGTCGACGAGGGTGAAACAGGCCTATCTGATTGTAAAGAAAGGATTGACGGGAAGAATGCATTACAGATGGAGGAGACACTGCGGTAGTGTTAGCATCAGATGAAAGAGACACCACCGTGTTCCCAGTATTTTCAGCATCAGGTGAGGGAGAGTCGCTGCAACCTCACTGGTTTCAACACACACAATTACATATTTACGCTGCTGAATGTGGATTGAAATACAATTGCATTTAAATTTGTGTTTAATGTGGTCACAATGTGTCCATGATCACAGTTCGTTGTCAGTGTGTTTCGGGTGAATTTACACTTGTACTGTCATGTGGTCAAGCACTATCTGACTGCAATCTGATCACCTAAAAGGCATTTAATGCCTTATGCAATGGGGGTTCTATGTCAGTATAATTACATTCAAATTGTGTAAAAACATCAATGTTTCCCACAGGATTTTTGGAGACTCCATCTAGTCAATTCTGAGAGCCAAGTTATGATGGCAGAGTATGCCTAGATTTCAACATTTTTGTGCTTTTTATGTGTGAAAAATGTTCTATTTTTACTGATAAAAACACTAGTGGTATGTTATGGTGAAGGGTTACACTTAAAATACGGCTAAGGATTAGTGGTTTAAGATTTCAGTAATCAAAAGAAAAATGACTAACGTTCTGATCTGCCTCTGGAGGGCTATTCTATCATTTTAAATCATGTGCAGACAAAATATTCTTTTAAAACTCTCTCTCTCTCACACTCACAAACACAGTTACAGATATGCAAAACAATACAAAATACGCAATGCAGAAAGAAAACAAAAGGTAAGACTCAAATTAATTACACACAAACAGACACAAATTACTGCTTTCCTCCTTCCCTCCCTCCCTCCCTCCCCCTCACGATTTGCAAGTACGGCACCCTGAATCAGAGCATTTAAAGGGCCAGCGTGTAATATTTGGCATGGTTTATTGTCAAATCTAAATCTGAATCTAAATATTCTACTCATTAATATGTTTATATGAGTGTATAATTGCTATAAAATGAAATTCGTTTGGTTTTCGCAGCCTTATAATTATACTTTATAATTATGCTATGTATATATATATATATATATATGTATATATATATATAGCAAGGGCCTTGCTTTAGAGAGGTTGCCATCTTGCGCCGCCATGTATGTACAGCAGCCCGAGTGAACAATCCAACCAGCCAGAGAACGCGTTTCGCGTGTATAAATAAACCAACAAAGACAGTGGGAGGAAGGAAGAAGGAGGAGGAAACAGCAGAGAGTGTTAGTAGTTCGTTGATAGAGAGTAGTGAAAAGTTTTTTTAGCTGTAAAGTTTCCGAATGGACCACACTTACCACGTAACAGGAGAGAATGAACCCGAACTGTCATCTGCGAGGAAAAGAAGACGCAACTTCATTCCTTGTGATGCAATCTCTGCGGTGCTTTTCCTCCTGATGATATATCTCCCCAACGATGGTAGCACCGAGTCCCATTCTGTGCATTAAAATGGGAGCGGAGGATTCAGCCTCTCTTCTCGCCCGCTCAGCATCCAACACATGGAATTCCTCATCTGTGTACTCCGGCTCAAACAGGTATGGCTCTGGATCAGTGTCCACTACATGAAACTCTTCAAAATCGCGTTCAAAGTCGTCCATTGCAGCTACTATAGTCTGGAGATATTGCTAAGCTAAATAAACAGCTGAGATTGTTTACAGGCTACGTCTGTGCCTGCTCACCGGTGTATCCCTCCGCAGATCACAGCGCAGGACGTACTGAAAATGTTAGTCTTATGTCAATAACAGACAATAGGATAGCAGTAACGTTACTCCTATGTACCCTGCTGATTGGATTCAGTACAGCTAAAACCACTGTTTATTACTGAACAGTACAGGTTACTGTTGGCCGTAGCTACGCCAAAACAACCAACAAACAAGAATTTAGCTGTAACTCCAACTGTGCACTGCTGCTCTCTCCTCCAGCTCGCTCATGCACACACCAGCAAGCGCATTCACATAGCCCTCGTCCCCGTCACACTCGCACCCCGCCCCGCTACCTATACTCATTCAATCCCAAACACCCCATTAACTCACAGAACATTGACATTATAACAGAACATTTACTGCAGGTTCGCTACAATATTGTAGCGACCCAGTAGTGAGTGTGGTAAGCTGTCAGTCAGTGTGCGTGCTGGAGATTGGTGGAGCAGAGAGGGGAGGGCTGCCCCGCTTGATACTGTAAGTGAGTATGTGTCTATGAAGTGTGTGTTACACTAGAAGAGTCAGAGTTTGGGACGGAGTCTTTTACGTGCTACCCCCTGGAGTGTTACCGGAGTTTTTGGAGTGCTCAAATAAACGGGCCTTTTTCCTGAACGCTACTCTGGTCCTGCTCGTGAGTGATTCATGACTATAGGCCCGTTTCCACTGAAGAAGTTCCTGGTACTATTTGGGGGACAGGAACTACTACAGGAACGTCCACTCGCTCGGCCCTCTCAACCGCCGTGTCTCCACTGAGAGAGCGGAGTAGGAGGAAGGTTCCTGTGAAGTTACCAGGCTCTGGATGTGATGTAATCGTTACGCGACCATTTTGACCGGAGCAACGTAGCGGCGTAGGGACGCTGTTAGCGGTTAGCGGTGTCTGTAATAACTCACTAAACTCACAAAGCGGCCCGTGAAAAAAATATTTTTTCCAGCGGATGTCTTAGTTACAACATGATTGAGCTAACTGGAGTAGTTTCATGTCGTATCCGACAACAGGAGGCTTTTAACAAATGACGTCCTGATGTTAGCTTTGCTGCTGTTAGCTGTCCCTGTCAGCTGCAGCTACTGATGCTTTCTAGACATCGTGATTTCCTAAAACTGAATAAATACCACACATAGCAACACAAAACTGCTTTGCTAGCTCATGTTGTAACTAAGATATCCGCCGGAAAAAATATGTTTTTCACGGACCGGTTATTGAGTTTTTTTACATGGCGGCGGAAGCTATGAACGAGCTAACCCTCGTCTGCTGAGTTTTAAAAATGCCGGCTATTTTGTTGCTTTCTGTTGACGTCACATTCCGCCTTGAGTATATCCAATCAGCACCAAGTAATCCCCAAGCCCCAGCCAGGAGTTTTTCAGGGCCGTTCTGAGTACCTACTCTGAAGCAGGGACTTGTTTAGCCCCTGTAAAAGTTCCGGAACTCTGTCCTTCTGGGGTGGTTCCTGCGGTGGAGACACGCAGCAATGGCCCCGGCCCCATAAATTTACCCTGAAGTTCCTGCAGTGGAAACGGGCCTAATATCGAAACATGGTTTAGATTTCTAAATAAATATTCACCTCGTCGCTAGATAGACCTACTCCTGAAAATCTCGTGTCTGCGCAAGGCTTTTGGTCTTACGAGGCCACCGCCATTTACCCGACGGGAGGGGTGAGCGAGTGAGCCCTACAATTTGACCACTGATGTCACTCTTTTCAACCAATTTTACACACTGGCCCTTTAATATTACGCAGCTTCGAGAAGAAGATTTCAAAAGCCCTCTGGTAGTTGAATGCCTCTGGGACAGGCTCATTTCTGGCAACCTCCTGGATCTGTTGCGACGGCGTGTCAATTTGCATAGACCAAATGAGTAAAACAGGAAGTCAGGCGCAGAAAAGACGAGCATATCTGGTCATTTTTCAAAATAAAACACCCCTGAAAACTCTGGATCGTATTTCACATCGCTACATCAACATGATGAGACGTAACTACCATGAGCCAAATGAGAAAGAAAAAGTTTTCAGAGCTTACTTCAGTGGTGTTGTTGGGGACTATGGCGGGGCAAAATAGACTATGGCGGGCCGTCATAGTCTTGTCAATATATAGGAAACACTGAACACTGAGATCCACTTAACAACACGCTGTCTATCTGCACAGGCCTTGGTGAAGATTCACTTCTCTCACAAACAGCAGGACTTCATGGTTAGATCCAGGAGGGCAACAAAACATTACTCTTAGAATTACCATGTATTCTGCTTGAGTTCTATTCATTAACATTTGTTGTCAACACGTTGCAGAGACTGTGTGTGAATACAGAAAGATCAATAACAGCAGGTCAATAACTCGACCCACAGATGCCCTTCATGCCTCTGGGAAACACCACATTGACTCTGCTGATGGAACAGTACAGGGGAAATTACACTTTTCACCAATGGTGAAAACTGTTCTTGGAGGCTGCTAATGCCAGTAAACCTCTGCTGACATGCATTAACAATAGCAATAACATCAGCTGGATAGAAATTTTCTGGTTGTGCAACAGCTTGAAAACAAGCAGCAACGTTTGGGGCTGATAAATAGGAAGCCAACACAGAAGTGCCAAAAACTGCAGTTCTTTGATGGTCCACTTGAGACTGGCTCCAGAAGCCAGTCAATCCCCATAGACCCCCATGTTAAAACTTTACAGCAGAAATAGACATGTTGACAGCCCAGTGTTTCTCATACATTGACGAAACTATGGCGTAATCTCCAAAAATCGTGTAGGAAACACTGACAGCCTAATGGGTAGGTTTTGGTCTCTATGGCTAATATTCCCCCATTCATGACAACTGTACAGGAGATGACCAATTCTCGTTGGTCAGACAATAACTGGTGTTACTCTCAGACAGGGATCAAAATTAGCAGTCGCCAGTCGCCAGAGGCGACTAATTTTAACCCTTTGGCCAGTAAATGAAGTCACCTAACCAGCCATTCTGGCAAGTGAAAAAAATAGGGCCAAACTACTGTTATTGTTGTTTCTCCCGCCAGGCTTGGCTCCTTTCAAAGACTCCTTGCGAAGCACTCCAGCGACCGGATATTTGCTCTCAAACCACAAAAAAATGTGATGGCACAACAGTCTCCTTCAGTACATTATTCTATGCTTTCTTTTGATTTTCACATTGGCTAGTCATCCTGTTTAATTTGTCTTCTGATTAAATCAGAACCGCTAAAACAAGTTGTAGGAAGCCTCTGCAAGTAAATAGCTGCTGGCAGACACTCTGTGCTGCAATAAAATGGTTAATCAGCAGTGCTGTGCACTGTAGAGCCGATGCGCTGCTGGTCCTGCCGGCCTGAATAGAATATAATGTCTATTGTTGTGTAGGGCTGTACCCAAATATTCAGATATTCGAATATTTGTTTCTATGGGTAGGTATTCGTTATGAAAATTTGGTATTCGATATTCGTTTTTTTTATTTACCTTTTTTTTTTTAATTATTATTATTTTTTTATTTTTTTTACATATTTTTTTGGTGCTAAATGTAGTCTTTACGCTTGAGTGTATCCGTCTGAGACTGTGGATCAATGCCACGTTTTACCACTTTATCACTATTCCCTCTAACTTGTAGCTGTTTTTTCGTTATCTTTTGAATTTAATATGAATTATGGAACCGTTTTTGTCAACGTCTGTTTCCCCTGTTTTGTACAACAAATTATTGTTTAAAGTTTCATTAAGTTTCTTTTGGAGTGCGTGACACAAGTGTGTTTTGAAAATGACCGCGGACTGTTCAGATGCCATGACAGTAATAGATTATAGATTTATAGATTTTAATAATAATGTTAAAATATCATTTACAGAGTGATTTAACAGGCGATCACTGCTGCCCGACCCACAGGTCCATTTGTGGTTCCTGTTGGTTACGGGTCGACCCGCGCATCACTACTCAGCTCAGTCTATAAAGGCTGTACACAACAGTAGACATTATATTCTATTCAGGCAGGCAGAACCAGCAGCGCATCGGCTCTACAGTGCACGGCACTGCTGATTAACCATTTTATTGCAGCACAGAGTGTCAGCCAGCAACCAATTACTTGCAGAGGCTTCCTACAACTTGTTTCAACGGTTACGATTTAATCAGAAGACAAATTAAACAAAGCAAAGATCCGGTCGCCGCTTTGCAAAACTCCGCAATACAATTAGGTCCGAAAAACCCCGGAGGAGTGCTTCGCATGGGGGCTTTGAAAGGAGCCGAGCCTGTGCGTAAAACCGGCGAGAGCAGCACGGCCACGGCACGCCCCCGTGAACGAATATTCGAATATTCTTCAGAAATTCTGCCGAAGGTCCGAATGTTAAAAAATGGCATTCGGGACAGCCCTACTGTTGTGTACAGCATTTATAGACTGAGCTGAGTAGTGATGCGCGGGCCAACCCGTAAAGTGCGGGACCCGCGGGACCCGCAAATGGACCTGCAGGTCGGGCAGCAGTGATCGTCTGTTAAATCAGTCTGTAAATGATATTTTGATGTTATTGGCTATTACTGTCATGGCATCCGAAGGTACTGATGCGTTGAGCAGGTGACAGTCCGCGGTCATTTTCAAAACACACTTGTGTCACGCACTCCAAAAGAAACTTGTTGAAACTTTAAACAATAATTTATTGTACAAAACGGGGGAAACGTTGACAAAAACGGTTGCATAATTCATATTAATTCAAAAGATAACGAAAAAACAGCTACAAGTTAGAGGGAATAGTGATAAAGTGGTAAAACTTGGCATTGATCCACAGCCTCAGATGGATGCGCTCAAGCGTGCCGTGCACAAGTTATTTAATTATTTATTATTATTTAGTTATATAACAATGAGTTGATACATTTAATGTAAAGCTTATTAAGCAAAGCATGTTTTAATAAAGTATTTTAAACAATCAAATTTGACTCATTCCTTAATTCCACACAAAAGTAGGAGTTTATTATAGTAATAACACATTGAAAATATACCAAAATGCTATTTATGATTTTTGGCCAGTAGATTTTTAAAGCTTACTAGCCACTTGGCTAGTAAGCCAAAAAGTTAAGTTTGAACCCTGCTCTCAGAGCATTTTTTTTTCTGGCACTCCTCTGAAAATGCCCAGCTGGGTGCTGAGGTGCAGCATTTTTTAGCTGAGATACTTTGCATGGAATATCTGGGAAAGTAAAAATGTCAGCACAAGGTAGAGTACTTGCTTTGGCCCTTGCTCTGAATGAAGAGGAGGCTCAAGCATGTGAGAAGAGAAGAGAGAAACGCTAGTCTATGTGGCTAGCAGTATTGATCCATCTTTGCTGATGATGTAAAGAGTGGTTTCTGCGGTATTTGTCCCACCTAGGGATGTTCTGAACAACTAGCCTACTTTACCTTGAACGTAAGTTTAAACTTATACTAGTGGACCAGTCTAAAAGTAAAAAAGCATTAAAGGCAATCAGAACCGAGCTGAATTTAATCTATGAGGCTAAACACTGGCCAAAGAGCTATTTGAAATTTGTAATCACGTTTTTTAATGACCAAATTGTATCTTAAATGCTGCTGAAGTGCGGCATTTGCATCATGTTTTATGAACATTATTATCCCAAAATTCATGACAACAACTAAGAAAAAGTTTACCAATAACATGTACTAACAGCCTGACTCCTCTCCATTAAAACACACAGGCGACACACACACACACACACACACACACGCTCGTGTGTTAAGTCCTATTCATGACTGTGCATGCAAATTCACACACACACACATACATACGTCCAGGCTTCTCAGGATTTCCAACATCCCAACTCAAATATTGTTGTGTTATCAGTGGAGTTTCACTTCTACATATGACATGCTAGCTACCCTCCTGCATCTGTTTTTGACGTTCCAGGACGGCATTTCAATTTATGCTTGTTACATGCATTGTGTCTTTCCAAAATCCAATCAGTTTTCACAAGAAAAGCTTAATAAAGGTATAATGTTAGTAAAGCATCTAATTTTTACTTTTATGTCCTTGTGCAACAAAAGCATGTGGTTAGACTGAGAGAAAACATCATGGTTTGGCTCTACATTTACACGGGAAGCAAAGAGAGGGCTCCTGGGTGAAAGTCCAGAGTTTTTTGGACCCATCCACTTCCTTCCCACTTGCCATAGCGGGACTCTCCAGCTCTTTATATTACATAACTGCTGGCAGCATTACAAACTGATGCTGCCCAGTGGCCTATCATACCTCCACGAAAGGTTCCTTTTTTGTGTCAGCATCGGATGGCAACATCAATTGGCAAGGAGCCGTTATTTGACGCATTGGGAATGAAAACAGGCTGGGATCTCCTGTTTGGCTAACTAATGATAGGCCTAACGACTTTTCTCATTCAGGACTTCATCTCAGACATAGGCCTTAGTTCCACTTTCCACGGACAGCTGCAGTGAGTCGGAGAGAGCACCTTTGTGTGTGTGTGTTTGTGTGTATGTGTGTGTGTTTGTTTAAGAGAGACAGCGAGAGACATTGATGAACAGAGCCCAAACTCCTCCTGCTTTCCTCTAATAATAAGTTGAACCGGCTAGTATTTCACCCCTCCACTACTATGATTGAAAGGTTATGTAAAAAGTGACAGTCAAAGCGTTTTACTCAAAGCTGAACATTTTTCCACTCTCCGTGACCACTAAAAAACTCCATATGTGCAGTGCTCAGTGCGGAACAGATGCTTACCGCCTCATCATGCTGCCAGTGTTTGGAGCATAGTGTAAATACTCTGCACTGTAGTGTGTAGTGTGTGTAGTGGTGGGCGATAAAAAGATAACATCGTCTCGTGCTAAACACTTATGCGCCGTCAATAGGAAAAACGTTTGATAATGTTACTGTATTCTGTTGGGGAAAAAACACGAGGAAAGTCGTGCAAGTTATCCACGGAGTCGGGTTGTGCAAGGTAGGTTGCATTAACACTTGCTCCCTGGTAACCTAGCAACAGTGTCATGCAAACAGCTAACAACGTCAGGTTTGGTTGCGCCATCCTCGTGTGTGAACACAGGTCCGCTTTTAATCCGCGACTTTGGGCTTGTTTCTAAAGTGGAGTTGCTTATTTGGGCTTGCTCCCTAAACGTCACCTTTCTCTATATATATCCGTCTAATAAGTTACTTAAACCAACTCCAAAAATTTTTAGATCAGGCCAACATTGGTGAATTGCTTCAGTCTGGTTTTAAGCCTCTTCACAGTACTGAAACAGCTCTTTTAAAAGTTTTAAATGATCTTCTTTTAAACCTTGATTCTGGTAACTGTGCCTTTTTAATTTTATTAGATCTCACAGCGGCGTTCGATACAGTGGATCACACTATTCTCCTGTCACATCTCGAGCACTGTGTGGGCATTAAAAGCTCCGCTCTGGAGTGGTTTAAATCTTACCTTGCTGATAGATCCTTCTGTGTGCAGTTGGGGCAGTTTTCCTCCTCAGTGGCCCCTCTGACCTGCGGGGTCCCCCAGGGGTCAGTTCTAGGCCCTCTACTGTTCTCCCTATATTTGCTACCCCTGGGGTCGATATTTAGGAACCATGGTATTCCTTTTCATTGCTTTGCTGATGATGTGCAGGTGTACTTGCCATTAAAGGTCCCCTCCAAGGAATCCCTCCATGCTGTGTTTAATTGCATGAGGGACATTAAAACATGGATGGACCTAAACTTCTTAAGATTAAATGAAAACAAAACGGAGATTGTTCTGTTTGGTCGTCCTGACCTTGTTCATGTTCTTGCCAGCTCCCTTGGCCCACTAGCGCCCTATATAGGTTCCCAGGCCAGAAACCTAGGTGTGATTATTGATGGGGCGTTTAAATTGGACAAGCAGGTCAGCCCTGTGGTTAAGGCTAGCTTTTTTCAGCTACGGCTCCTAGCCAAAGTCAAACCTTATCTAAGAAGGGCAGATCTACAGTGGGTAACAGACTAACTTGGCCACTTTTCTCACACAAAGCGTGAAGCATGATACGTGAGGAGTTGAGGGGGGGGGGGGGGGGGTGCACTTGGCAACTGTAGCCGCCAGGTGGCAGCAGAGAGCTTGAATACTGCTAAAAGGGTTTAGAGACAATTCCAACTTCGACCACAATGTCAGTTGCAATGAAGAGTGGCGCTGTCCATGAATCTGACAGTTTTCAGCAGTCTTCAAAGCAGAATATACAGGAAGTCACAGAAATGTTTACATCCTGTTAGAGAATAAATTAAATATATCAGTCTACTCAAACTTGTCGCCAGTGCTCGAGTTGAGGGGGGGCATCCTAATAAAAATTGTCCCCCTTCCCATCGCTTGTGTCATTTTATGAATATGCTGCTTCCGTCACCAGATTCATCACTAATTCATAAACATACACAAATATTCAAAAGTCGCAGTTCACATGTACTGCAGCGAATGCTTCTGTAGGATACTGTAAGTCACATAACCAGCTACATAAAGAAAGATAATGAATGTAACATGAATGAAAATGAATGTAACACAATGTAACATTAACAATTCCGCGTAGGGCTGGACTCGATTTCAATTTCGATTTTAATAAGAAGACTTCGTTTTCAAGCCCCAAAGGCCAAGATCTAATTCTAAGCGGTCTGTTGTTGACTTGAAATTGCAATAGCCTAGATCAAAATTTTAAACAATAGTATACTGTAAATCGGAATCGCTGTCGGAGGTGGCTGCTCTGAGATGCCTGCTCAGCAGGGCGGGGGCGCTGGGTGCTCACTGACTCATGACTGCATTGTGTAATTTTATTCAGGGAAAGATAAAAGTGGCCTAAACTTCATTTTGTGGCTATAATTGTCGGGGTAATTATTTAATTTAAATAACACTTGTGTGGGGTGGATTTGGTTTGTCTGTTTGATCACAGAAACATGAAAGTGCATGCACAGAGATGGAAAAATGTTTATTTATTCGTTTTAAGGGTATAAGTTGAGGATAAATCTTTCAAAGCCTTTATTTCAATAGCTTTACTTACAATGTGTGAGATGAGGACAGAGTAGCCTACTACAAAATAAAACATGTCAGTTATTTTACAGCACTTCGCTCTAGTGCTTTACGCTTTTTAAGCCTCTCCCTGTCTACGCACCTTTCCACTTCAGCTGCGACTGTCGCTCCATTTTTCAATCATGTAAGTTACTACAGGTGAGGGAGGAGGGAGGAGGGGGCGCGCGTGCAACGTGTGTGTGTCTCACACGCATTCATTCATTTTCTCAGCCCTCCTATCAGCTGATCTGGGGTGTGCCCCGCCTCTAACCTTGGACATGTTAATTCATCTAATTTAGGCTATTTGTTAACATCGTCAAAACGGAGGCGCAGCGCAGGTCCGCCGCGCCCTGCCAGCGACACAAATTGTGAAATTGAAAAAATAGTGAGTGTTTCTTTATACACAGTATTATAGTTTTTAACTTTCATTTATTCTTCTGCAGCCTCGGGTAGTGTTAAAGCAGATAAAAAGAGATCCACACACACAAAAAAAATAAAACATTACATATATAAACTTTATGAGGAGTCTCATGGTTCACTTGCAGTAATGGTGTTTTAATACTGCTGTGAAAACATCATAGAAATCTTTGGTATTTTATTGAACACCTTCACTGTTCTCACCTCTAACTGAATCATTACCACTTTAATACAGGTTAAGTAGGGGAACACAAGCAACCATTCTGAAGGTAACAGGCAACCTTCTCATTCATTCGATGGCCGGGGGTGAATGGGGTGGGGGAGGGTTGCGGCAATGCTGAATGGCCGCGTTTCCCAATAAAGATCGTTCTTAGGATCTTAGCCATGATACTGTTAATTCATGTTCTGTGTTCATCTCATTCATTACAAAAATACCAAAATAATTAGGCTACTTAACACCAGCACTGTATTTGATTAGGTTATTTATTCATCTCTGTTTATCTGTTTTGAATATAATCGCTAATATAAGGAAAACACGTATTTTCCGGTCAACGAACGTTGCGAGAGCCGGATGGGTTGCCTCAGCTCCTTCTGGCACATCACCACCACCACCCGCCCGAAAAAGATAAAAAATAAGTAAAATGTTTGATAAAACTGTTTGGATTGTCTGTTTCGTGTATTGAAAAGCCTGTATCCGAACATGCATACTTCCTTTTTACAAGCGCTGAATGAGGTCCAGTCTCCTTCATATTGTACAGTAGGGGAGAATGTGTGTCCTCATGTGCATTTACGCATGACGCACGACACCAGCAGTTCATTGAATATTTTTTTTTTTTTATCTCCAGACACGCCGATCGTCCAGGTTCATACAGTGAAATTGTTCGGAATGATAAACATTGACTCATTGAACTATTTATATTTATGATTTTATCAATAGTTTTAACTTATTTTTACACACATGTACTTTATCTTTGCTGTGGTCATTTACTTGTTTTTGTTGCTGGTTTTTTATGGAATCATATCTTGTTGCAGCTAATGTGCATTATTCTTTGTCATAGTTTTTTAGCACTGATTGCCAAGTCAAATTCCTGTGTATCTGTCTGATGCATTTGGAGAATAAAGTGATTATGAGACGATTGTACAGTAATGTAATATATATCTAAATGTTGTAGCCTATTTTACATTTTAGATGAGTAATCTAACTATTTACTGTCACTGTAAATCTGGTATCTCAGAGCAGCGACAGCGATTCCGATTTACAGTATACTATTGTTTAAAATTTTGATCTAGGCTATTGCAATTTTCAACACTTTTTATGACGGATATTAGCGGTCCATCATTAAAACAGACCATGGCAGAGTTCATTTGTGAATATAAACTACATTTTAAACTGTGATCCAGTGTTTAAACAGACAAGTCAACAACAGACCGCTTAGAATTAGATCTTGGCCTTTGGGGCTTGAAAACGAAGTCTTCTTATTAAAATCGAAATTAAATAGTCCAGCCCTACGCGGAATTGTTAATGTTACATTTTCTTCATTTTCTTTCTTTATGTGGCTGGTTATGTGACTTACAGTGTCCTACAGAAGCATTTGCTGCAGTGCATGTAAACTGCGACTTGAATATTTGTGTATGTTTATGAATTAGCGATGAATCTGGTGACGGAAGCACAGCGCAGCTCAGCTGCAGCTGTTCACTCAATATGCGCGAAACCTCCTGAATGTTGAAATAGCAGTAATACCACATTCATTGATAAAATGACACAAGCGATGGGAAGGGGGTGGCAGTTTTAGAAGGGGGATGATATTATCTGCTCACATGTGCCACTCCTGGATATAGTAATTAACCCCCCTTTCCCCCTCAACTGCAGGCCTCAGTTTCTCACGTGTGATTCACGCGGGGATGCGGCCAAATTAGACTTATGCCCACTGTAGAAAAGGTTATCCATGCGCTCATTTCATCGCGCATAGATTATTGTAATTCCCTGTATGTCGGCATCGGCAAATCAGAGCTTAACCGTCTACAGCTTGTGCAGAATGCAGCAGCTCGTCTCCTAACCAAGTGAAAACAAGAGCACATAACACCAGTGCTCTCTTCGCTTCACTGGCTTCCAGTTAGGTACAGGATTGATTTTAAGATTCTTTTATTTGTGTTTAAGTCTCTGTATGGACTGGCCCCTAAATATTTATCCAACCTTATTAAGGTGCATCGACCCTCCAGAGCCCTGAGGTCAGCTGACCAGTTAGTTCTGGACGTTCCTCGATCCCTCTTAAAATCTAGAGGAGATCGAGCCTTTGCAGTGGCGGCTCCCACGCTGTGGAACGCTTTGCCTCTGTCTATGCGGTCTGCGACTAGCCTCTCTATTTTTAAAACACGTCTTAAAACCCACCTGTTTACCCTGGCCTTTGGCTGAGTTGAGTCACCTGTTGTTATAGGCCCGTTTCCACCGAAGAAGTTCCTTTTACTATTTGGGGGGCAGGAACTACTACAGGAACGTCCACTCGCTTGGCCCCCTCAACCGCCGTGTCTCCACTGAGAGAGCGGAGTAGGAGGAAGGTTCCTGTGAAGTTACCAGGCTCTGGATGTGATGTAATCGTTACGCGACCATTTTGACCGGAGCAACGTAGCAGCGTAGGGACGCTGTTAGCGGTTAGCAGTGTCTGTAATAACTCACTAAACTCACAAAGCGGCCCGTGAAAAAAAATTTTTCCAGCGGATGTCAACATGATTGAGCTAACTGGAGTAGTTTCATGTCGTATCCGACAACAGGAGGCTTTTAACAAATGACGTCCTGATGTTAGCTTTGCTGCTGCTGTTAGCTGTCCCTGTCAGCTGCAGCTACTGATGCTTTCTAGACATCGTGATTTCCCAAAACTGAATAAATACCACACATCGCAATACAAAACTGCTTTGCTAGCTCAATCATGTTGTAACTAAGATATCCGCCGGAAAAAATATGTTTTTCACGGACCGGTTATTGAGTTTGTTTACATGGCGGTGGAAGCTATGAACGAGCTAACCCTTGTCTGCTGAGTTTTAAAAATGCCGGCTATTTTGTTGCTTTCTGTTAACGTCACGTCCCGCCTTGAGTAAATCCAATCAGCGCCAAGTAATCCCCAAGCCCCACCCAGGAGTCTTTCGGGGCCGTTCTGAGTACCTACCCCGAAGCAGGGACTTGTTTAGCCCCTGTAAAAGTTTCGGAACTCTGTCCTTCGGGGGTGGTTCCTACGGTGGAGACACGCACCAACGGCCCCGGCCCCGTAAATCTACCCCGAAGTTCCTGCGGTGGAAACGGGCCTTATGTCTTGTTTTTTGTTTTCTTCTACCTCTCTGTTTTGTACTGTTTCTGCTTGTATTGTTTATTGGTGCTGATGATTTCATTTTGTAAAGCACTTTGGTTGGCCTTAGGCATTTAAATGTGCTATATAAATAAACTTGACATTGACATTGACTTGACATTAAACGCATGATAGTATGTCAAGCTGCAGGATGTTTCCACAGCTCCCCTCCCTCCGCCCCTCTCCTTCTCCACATACACACAGGTGTCAGTCAATGCAACTTTTCACATTTAAATTGCGTGATTAATGAAGGTTCTTTAACTATTTCACTAACAAATGGGTGAAATATGAAAAGAATACAATAAAGATTTGTAGAAAAAGAAAGGATTAATTCGACTTCAAGAGGGGGAAGACAGTGTGCAGAGCTGTTACATGTCATTACAAGTCTAGCTCAGGTTTGCACTCATTTTTACATAGCACTTTCCTCACTATGCAGGGTCCGACATTAACGGTTGCCTGAATGCCTGGGGCAAGTAAAAATAGCCGGTGGGCCAGCAGACCCTGCGCATATATGCCCGATCAGGCAAGCAGCACTGACTCGGACACATAAATACCAGACAGCCTCTCAGTCCTTAGCGGCTAACATTAGCTTATGTGCAACACAGGTACCACACAGAAACTTTTACAAAGGGTCATAATGTGCTTCTAGTGACTGTCAAATCGCCAGCGAAAGCTGTTTACACTGCAGACATGGAGCAGCTGCCTGCTCTCATGGGACAAAGATCCTCTGAGAAGAAAGACGGTTTACTCTGCTCTACCGCCAGGAACAAACTGGGAGGCAAAGATCCTCTCTGAGGAAGAGGGTTCACTTTGCTGCAGGGTTCCCCAAAACGGTTTTTTGTTTTTTTCTTTTAATAAATTGAATACACATTAAAGAACATACAAGATCCTGTAGAGAATTAATTCATATAATACAATACAATAAACACTGTCAAATTAAATGAAGGAAGAGGGTTTTTAAGTCAAATAAAATTTTGGGGATTTATGTAAAAATATACATAGAGACATATAAATAATTATATAATTAAAGATATGTAGGCTATGTTAGGTGAATACACCTGTCAGTGACCCTGACCACTGGCATTGGCAAAAGAACTGGAGTTGGTCCACAGACACTGCACTGCAGCTGCCCGCTGCTCCTAGTGTATACAGTAAGATGGGTCAAATGCAGTGGTCAAATTTCATTCAATGTATGTAATGTGCTGAGAAAGAACAATAAAGAATCTTTTTCTAATAATAATTTCTTAATAACTACCAGATAACAAAAGTATAAAGAGATTTCAAAGACTTAAAAAATAAGGGACATGAATCAAAACAACAAGAAACGAGATATATCCCCAGTCATGCACACTCAGTTTTAATAAACTCATTACTGTTTTTCATCACATATATTGTTTTGTCTTCATTCAATGTAGTTAGCACATATTGTTATTGCACCATTGGTTTTGGTCTTGGTGCCCCACATTATGGCCGTGATGCCCCAATAAATTTGTATTTATCAAAGGCCAAAGTGGCCTTGCCCTACAAATATCTTAACTCCAGGCCTGTAATCATGTATTTCCTCTCCTGTTTCTGTCCTCTGAGGGGCCAGTTGCAGTGTGCTGCTTTTTTATGTGCTGCTGCCTCCATTGGCTGAGCGTCTCTGCTGACGTAAGATATAAGTCATGAGCGAAATTATGCACCACACAGCCAGAAAAAGAACCTCTTAGGCAGAGCAAGTAAGAATTTAGATGGGGCAAGTAGATTTGAGAAGAACTTGCCCGGCAGGGCAAGTAGTTAAAAACCTTAACGACCCTGCTATGTGAATCACTTGTCTGTCTTTTCACCCTATCTTCACCCCATGTGATGGACAATCAGAACAAAAATGCTTTGCCTCTGGGCAACATCCATCTAGTAGTTTATCTGAAGCATACTGAGGCTTTCATTAGCCTTCCCACTGAAGATATGCGTCTGCCTTATGCTTAGTCTTCCTACCACTCTGCTCACTGATTACATGGATGAAAAATGAATAGCTCAGACTGCATCCTTGTACAAACTGCTGTTCTTTCATGTCACAACATCAATAGGAAGTGAACAGTTTGTTGATTCTTTCATGTGGGTAATGGGGGGGGGCAGCAAAACACAACAACCCTGAGGTGCATATCAACATTTTTTTAAGCCAACAGCCTGGTATGCTACTGTTCGCCAAATACTTTTTCTACAGCACACATATATGGGTGTTTTCTCCCTCTATAGCCTAATACACACACAGACTGATGTGCAGGTAACAAACTGGAGAGATATAACTGAGGTGTCCAAAATGACTGAACAGTGATACTGTTAGCAATCAGTGCCTTTGTACGTGTGAAATCATTTGATTGGAAAAGGTCACAGTGCTGCTCTGTCATCTCACACCTGTTATTTGGTACTGTGGGGGGATACAGGTGAGAGTCCTACAACAGGTCTGGTACCCACTGTGTAAAGGGTAACAATATGTACATTTATATATATAAATTCACAAGTACAGGCACAGGTAAAAATGAACTTAACGCAGAGGGGCAGTGGGTGAGAACAAAAATATATTTTCTATTTTTCAGAATAAAACAAATGAAAAAGATATACAGTATATGTATAATATGTTGACATCTAAATCACTATTATCAATTCCTTTTATTTTGAATGTCAGTGACACGAGTTGAACCCTGTCCCTTCAGTCACAGATGTGGAGTACTGCAGCGATGAAGCGTTGCAGCCTGAGGATGAGGTGGCAGCCTACATCAGGTTCAAGACACCAAAGGAGCAAGCATGCTAAAATGTTTGCTGATCTGCCAGTGAAAGAGACGTTTCCTTCACTGGATTTGTAATTCAAGAACAGAGGACCCAGATTAATGTGAGTGACTGTAGCCTGTGTGTGTTTAATTATGGGTAGCAGGTCAGGTAGCGGGACTATATTTGCAGGTGTGGCTTTGACTTAGACACAATGGGTCTCATTCATGAAACGTGAGCAGAAGGAATTTGTGTGTAAACTGTTCACAGACGGAAATTTACGTGCGTGTCCACATCCATCAATATTTTAGTAGCTTCGATCTTTTTGTAGCTAATAACACAATTGACTCCTGCTCCTGACCACTCGTAGTGCTTGTGTAAATGTAGTAAAGCACATAAATATTGCTTTTCACTATTGTAAATGACCATTTTAATTCGTATTGCGTTCTGTTATGTGCACAATACACAGATGCCTTTGAAACACGTAATCTAAACATGACAAAATATTAAAAATATAACACATTTAGTTAAATTACTTGGCAATTAGCAGGTTTAAGATCCAGATTAGGTTCATGATTGTGAATTATCTATGTAAATCGACTCAATAGATTACATGTTCTTTCTACATGTTGAATGATGATAATAAAAATATCCGTAAGGACAGCCGGATCACAGCCTCTTCGACCTCGATGCCTGGGTTCAGCAGGGGCAGCAGGAACAGCTGAAAGAATTATTTGAGACAACGTGCTTTTTTTTGTTTGTTTTTTTTTGTGGCTTTTTGATCGTTTGAATGAATAAATCTGATTTGAAAATGATTAATTTTCGTTGTATAAAACAGAGCTTTAGGCTATTAAGATTCAAATAATTTGAAGATGATGCATACAAAACTGCTGTAGGCTATATGTTATCCGTATCATTTGTTAAAATAAATGTTAAATAGCTCTATTCCAACAGCCATCACTGATTTAGAGTTTATCCATTACACACAAAACATCTCTGGCTTCCCGTTCCCACTTCATTCAAAACCCCAAAAATGAATCTTCTGTTTGTTTGGTGACCACTACGCTATCAATGATGATTTTCAGAATGTATTATGATACAACACCTTACCGTCTGCGTTTGATGTTGACTCCAGTGGAGGCATGTCGCTGTCTCCGTCAGGAAAAATTCCTGACAAAGAGGTCTCCCCAATTATGCCAGCGATGCGCTCGTCAGCAGAGAGTTGTGACAGTGAGCCTCCTCCTCCTGTGGCTGCTGTATTTTTGTGTGTGTGCTTATGCATTTCTTTGCCTCAAGTCAAACCATTTACGCTTCACTTCTGGCATGGTTCTTTGTACTACGGAGACAACATTAACAGCATCAGTTACCTTCCTCCAGGCCTTCGCTTTGCCTGTCACACCACTACTAACTGAAGAAAATAAAATGTTTTTTCTTAAGTCCACCCAAAATTATTTCGATCTCCGCTTCGGAAAAATTATTTTTTCTTTCTTTCTCTCTCTTTCTTTGCGCCATGACTGACAGGTGGGCTGGATGCACCTACACCTCCTTATATGGTGGTCATTGGCTATTCATGGGTGGGGATTTATGCTAATTGCTGATTACCAGGAGAGCGCTGTCACTTTCCGATGGATTGGAATTCATTCATGATCATACACACGTGTTTACGATCAAATCTGAGTTTCCCACGGCGTTCCTGAATCCGGAGTAGGTTTTTAGTAGAGTAGGCTTTTATGTGCAAATCTACACACAGATTTACTCACTTTTCATGAATGAGACCCAATGACAGGCAGGGCTCCAGACTGCGCCTAATTGGTCGTATTTTGCGACCTTTTTTGGAGGCCGTGCGACATAGTTTTTTAACTAGGAGCACCAGCACAACTTACAAATCCATCCCTCTCCCTCTTTTTCTTTCTTTTTTAAAATTATTTTATAATTGCATTTAATGGAGGAGCGGAAGCAAGTGTCTCTGTGTGTGTGCCTGTCATGTGTGTCTGGATGAGCACTGCGAGGCGGGGGGCGCCCCGTAACCATAGCTACGTGCTGCAGTTTTAGTAGCCTACCTACGTGTTTACTGTACGCGGGGTTAGACAGAGAGGGGTCACAGAGCCGGTGTCGAGTAGAAAGTGCTGTGTCGTTTGATCATAAAGTGACGCTATGAAACAAACTATAGAATCGTTCTTCACAAGAAAAATTTATCCAGAAACTCCAAGGACAAGTCAGCAATGTCCTGCCCACAGCCCCCCATTGATGTTATTTTGCGCGACGGACGCTTCATATAATAACAGAACAATATACTATTTATGGTGTTATGTCAACGTGTCGATTCTGTCTCTACATGGTCACGCGTTAACAGTTCTCCTCTGCTCTCTGTATCGCGCACGGTGGAGTTCCGCCACACACACAGGTGAGCACGCTAGAGCGGCTCTGGCCGCATTTTCCTGACCAAACCTAACCCGAGCCCCGGTTCAGTGTGGGAGCGATTTAGTGTAGTGCTTAACAATGACGACTCAAGTGCTGGATATGCAATATGCAACGGCTGCGAAGCTGTGTATGTATAGCAATATAACAGGCCTACTATATCATCATGCTTATATTCCGCTGATAAATAATAATAATGTATGATTGGTTGGGCAAGCATACTCCTTAAATGTGTCATTTGGAAGGGTTTATTTAACACAGTGATCGCCGCAGCAGCAGAAATGAGTGAGTCTCCTCATTAAGAGTGCTAATGTGCGCCTTTACGCACGGAGTAACGGCGCCATTTTATTGATTATTTTAATGTCAGTCAGCTGACGGGATCGGCCAGGATCTAATCTTTCCTGATAATATAAACATGCGGATGCGGGTGGATGCGGGTCTGTAATTATAGAAAATTAATTTGCTCGGATGGGTGGTGGATGGATGATTGATGGGTAGATGCGGATTCGGGTGCCGTCAGAGCCCATCCGCGCATCACTAGTGTGAGTACAGATTTCACGCAGCAGCAGTAACAAAACGGCGGTCACAGACACAGACAGGACGTATTCCTGTCAAGTACGGCGGCACATGATAATGGCTTATCAGCGACGGACAAGTCCGGCTCCAGGTGAATAACTTGTTGTCATGACTGCCCAAAAGTACCCAAGAGAACCTGAACAGCCGAGCCATGGCGGCACACAGTATGTGGCGTATCAGAAGAGAACACATTTCTCTCTTTATGGCAGGTAACGGTCCACAAACCTCACCGCACTTTAGGGACTCTTCTTTACTTATGAAGGGACTTTTCAGGGGAGGAGGGTGGCTGGTTGATTTTTATTTATTTTTTTATTTTGATCCCCCATGTTAATCACTTATTGATGCTGTTTTTGAAGTATGAATTAGTCAATAAGTAATTTATTCCATTGAAATATCAGTGATGTATTATAGAAAAGTGATTTATCTATTTGTAAATGACAAAAGGCACAGCTGCCTCATTTTTGCTGTGGTATCCTGATACTACTGAGAAGGAGGGTGTTCATTTCAATCGGCAATTGGTATTCGACCAAGCGCGGTTACCCCCCGCTGCTGAAAAAATTCCTAGAGGAAACACTGTATTTCGCTCTACAGATCAGTCTGGCCATGCAATCATAATGGTAGAGAGAGGCAGAGCTCATCTCCGCTGCATGCTGCACTTGCTTGCTGGTCTGTTTACAGTGGCGTTGTGCTAGCCTTCCTTACACGTTTCGTTTACTCTGATTGGTTTTTCCGTCTTTCCAATTGCATGAAGTGGCACTTTGAGTGACAGCCATTGATACCGCCCCTTGGAAATAGAGGAAATGTACACTCCGTGTTCAGACCCATTCGCGTTTTGTGAATTGGGTCTGGCAGAGCCAGGATCATCATCAGTATTATTATCATCTAAGGTTTCGCTTTCATTCACAGTAGTGTTCAGTAGTTCAGTGATTTTTTTTCTAAAAATGTCTTCAACTGGAAAAGTTGTCAATGATAGGTCTACTATACACATACAATGTAATGTATGCAGTATAATGTCGACTTTCTGAAATTAAGAGCACCAGTGCTACCATAAACGCAATGGTACTAAAAATTGGCATAATAATTTCTTTCTGCGTTTCAGTTTTCGGCCAAGTGTTTCCTCATTTTCGGTTTTCGGTTTCGGCCAAAAATTTTCATTTCGGTGCATCCCTAATTTTAATAAATCATCTATCATAATTAAAACAATTCAAGACTGAGAACAAACAGACAACAAACATATATGAGTCTGATAATATTTTAATGATTGTAATGTATGTAAGTGATGCCCAATTTATTGAGTTTTTGAATGTATGTAGATTATTAAAATAAGATGTATTTAGGCCTATATGTTTTTGTTTAGTCACAAAAAAGGTTATATATGGGATTTATATCTTGTTTTCTGCAGGAACAGATGAGTAGGCCAATTCATCAACTTTTATGACATGAATATGACAACAGCAATAGTTGAACGTTTCCACAGCAACTAGTAAAACGGTATTGAGGGCTGTCTATCAGCCGCTTGCAATCTCTGCTCTCACAGACTTTACGTCATGACAGTAAATACATCATACTTTGTACAACTGAAGTCCGTTTGGATTCAGCCTCCGACTTGACCAAAGCTTGTTGTCACCGCCTCCTGCTGCTCTCGTCCACTTTCCAGGCGAGGCGCAGTTCATCTGGAACGAGCCTACTGATGAGTGTAGATGACGTGATCCTCGCAGTTAACTAATCACCCACTACCGGACTTTCCCCCTCTCACACGCACTGGCCTACACTGGCGAACTCAGTCCCTCTATGACAACATTAGGAAAAAAACATTTTTTAAAAAGCCTGCTGATTTGCGGTCTCACATGGGCGCAGTCTGGAACCCTGTATTGGTCAATTGCAGAAAACTTTACAGGACATGCTCCAATGTGTTAATCAAAAACATCCACTGAATTTAGTAATGTTTGGCCATTAATTTATGGCCAAATTTTGAAAAAAGGCCAATGCGCCAGTTTTCAACTGGTTACACCCCTATTGACCAATTTCGACAAAATTTTACACGTGGTTCGACATTATTATCTAACATATCCCGCAAGTTTTGTAATAAGTGGACAAAGAATTTCTGCTTTATCGTGTGATTAGTGTTATGCCACACCCCCAGAGGTCGATTTAATGAAAATTTCAGAGTATATTGCTAATACTGATGTAGAAATGTCCTGCAAGTTTTGAGATGATTGGATCTACATTTGTGGAGTTGGGTCCATTTTTGTGCTGAGCCAAGCCCTCTCTAAAATTTATCGGTCAATATCTTCAGAACCCAATGAGATATCAACAAACTTTTTAAAAATTTTAATAAGCTTGATCCAATGATGATCCACAGAAAATCTGGTGCAAATTAAATGTACAGTTTATTTTAGTTTTTATTGCAAATGGTAGAAAATGGAGTGAGGCAAACCCTAAATGCTTTTTTGGGCTTTTTTGTAGCGCACATTGAGCTGGACATGTGTTTCAAATTTCACGTCAATTGGACTTAAGGTTTGAGGGACGTGGCCTTTACAAAATTGAATTTTTGTGCCTAAATTATAGTGCCAACATCCAGCCGACTGGCGTCATATGCGTTGAGCAGTATTTACACACAAATTCCAATCATTGGTGAAAATTTCTTGTTTCAACATCATACCATCTCACAGGAATTTGTAAAAACATTTCTGAAGAAAAAATAAATAAATTTACACAAAAACAATAGGGTTTCATCACTTCAGGCTTGAACCCCAAATGATGTAAAATCTCAGTAAGATATTATATTGTATGATAAACTGTAACTATTCTGACAGGCTGCATTCACCATTTTCCATTCCATCATTATTAGGGGTGCGTGATAATATCTGCACATCATCAGTATCGGCTGATATTGGCTTTAAAGTGAAACACCAGAATCAGCCAACATGCTAATAACATCGCTACATCATCAGCATTGGCCAGTATCAGCTTTGAAATGAACTATCACAATCAACCAATATGCTTTTTCTTATTTTGCACAATGAACGAATATTACATACACTGACAAGTATTGTATTTCACATGTCCATCTGCTGGTGGGCCATCATGATAAGAGTAGGCACGTGTAATATGATGTTAATTCCACTACAGAAGAGACTTGATAATCACTAAAATTAGATTAGGGAAAAGCGGATATATCGGTACTGGTTATCGGCCAAATCAGCATATCAGGTATTAGCTAAAAATCCAATATTGTGCATTCCTAATCATTACAGCTCTTTACATAACTGTTAATAATGGCTCTTGAATTGCAGCTGACTGAGTCAGTCAGTGAGATAAGGTGCATCCGTTTGTTACAAACAAACTGAGTTCGAATATTTTCGAATTAATTTAGTAGAGTTCGAATAATATTCAAATCTATTTATTTTTTTTTAAACAAAACACAAATATAAATAAGATGCTTATTGCTTGCGCAATATGAACGTGAAAACACCTGTTCTGACTGCAATGTTTGGATACTTAAGTGCGCCTGTAGTTTTCCACCACAAGAGTGGATCCTGTTCGGCTCGTAGTGGTGTCCCATTCTGGTAACGTTTCATCTCTTCTTCAAAAAGGGAAGGCAGGGAGGCAGCAGGTGCACCACTCTCCCTGTATGTCTCCCTGAACAGGTCACACATTGCGGACAGCACAGTAGGTGCTGTTGGTGCAGCTGTCCGTGCCTCTCCCTCCATCTCTCACCGGAATTCCACTGGAGCGGGTCTGTTGCGGAATGGCTAAGCTAGTTATCCGCTGCGTGCACAGACGCAACCAACACGCATCTGGTGGAATTTGGGGGTCTGCGTCCCTCTCTGGCCCGGCTTGTGCGCGAGCCATTTCTGCCCGAATGGGATTTGCCGTGATATACGACGTTATTAATAGAATTAATGAATTATGAATGATATTCAAATTATCAAATTTAGGTTCGAACTTATAAAAAAAATATATATATGAATATATTTCGAACTTCGAATTTTTTTTTGACAGCCCTATGGTGGAGGCTAGATTTTTTTTAAGCAACCCCCCACCCTCAGCACGCAGCTCACAGTCATGTTGAACACCTGGCCTCTTTATGTCCCAAAGCAGGAGATGCTAGAAACAACAAAAGTATATGTGACAGACATGGCAGCAGCTTGGTGGCTCAAACACAGCTATAGGAATATTTCAACCACATGCTGCTGGCACAACACATAAGCTCAGTGCCCCACCCTACCGCTGGGATCAAATGTCAAGCTGGCCACCAGACATGAAGACACGTGCGGTGAGGAGCCGTCATGTATGGGAAGATAGATGTTGTTGTATGTCAACAACTTTTTTTAGGATGGTCTCCAGTTCACCACTGACCATTAAAGTAATTAGGAACAGTAAGATTGTTTAGAAAAAAAACACACACAAAATGCTGATGCACCTCATATTTCCTCCACTTCAGTATTCTTTCATTTCTGTGAATAAATGGCCAAAATATTTCCACTGCAATCACAAAAGGTATATAAGACTTCCTGTTTACAGCTTTTTTAAAGAGCTAATAATTATCAGCCTTGTTTAAAATCATTCCAGGGGAAATGTACAGAAGTGCACATACAGCAGTTCATCAGACTGGAATGCAGTGCAACCACAACACATGGTAAGATCTGAGTTTGGACAGCAGCTGCAGTCAGACATACAGTACATTAATCCACACAATTTATATACACGCACATACTTCCCACTTGAGTGCAAACAACAAATTCACTGACGGTTGTTGAAAGCAAATCTGGAAAATTACATTGGTAACCAAGGAGTTACCAAAAGTCATTAAACTTTTTCAAACTTATTCAGTTAAGAGGCACAAAAAGCTCATCATTGCTGTGAGAGTTTAAAGACTCCATCACAGACAAATTGCATAAAAAGGAAACAAAATACAACCCTAAGGAGATTCAGTTTACAATAAAACAGAGAGAGGCAGCACATCTTCACACTGATGAAGCTGAACCCAGAGAATGATTGACAGTGATGAGTGATAAATTACTTTAACCAATAATCTTTTAACCCTAATTTAACAACCTGGCATCATCGGTCAATACAACGATGTAAATATATACACCATCATCAGACCTCAACCAAGACATCAGCATGGTTAGACTGACTGACCTCAAAATGCTGCTGTTATTCCTGTGGATTTCCTTTGCTCAAGTCTGAGTGCAACCAGTGTATAAGCTTACGCAGGGCTCCAGACTGAGACCATTAAGTCACATTTTGAGACACATTTTGAGACATTAATGGTTGCCCGAATGCCCGGGGAAAGTAAAAATAGCCGGCGGGCCAGCAGACCCTGAACAGACATGCCTGAATGGGCAAGCAGCACCGACTCGGATTTTTTTATTTTTTTTTTTATTTCTAACCACAATGGCCAGTGCCGTGGAGTCCCCGGTGTGTGGCCGTAATGCCCCTCCTACCCATACGGCCAGTGTAGCATGCCCTGTTTTTTAATGACAAACGGCATAGCAAGGCTACAGCTAAGTTAACGTACTGACTCCGAGACACACAGTCACACACACACACACATACCGGACAGCCTCTCAGTCCTTAGCCGCTAACGTTAGCTCATGTACAACACAAGTACCACACAGAAACTTTTACAAAGGGTCATAATGTGCTTCTAGTGACTGTCAAATCGCCGGCGAATGCTGTTTACACTGCAGACATGGAGCAGCTGAGTGCCTGCTCTCATAGGACAAAGACGAGGAATAAGCAGGTAATCTTGTGTTGAAAAAGTCAAAGGCCTACTCTTTCCTACAGGAATGGCTTAGGCCCTGATCACACAGAGTGTACTGCAGATCACAAAATGTTAGGTGCACTTCACTGTAAGGCCGGGCGATATCTCGCTATTTTGGATATATCGATATTTTTTAAAACAAGATATGGAATACGACGCTATTGTTTACATCGATATGGTCCGTTGCTGCACGCTGTCTCGCCTGTTTCTCCCTCCCTCTCTCTCCCTGTCACACACACACGCACATTCAGCCCTGAAACTGAAAGCATTGTGGCGGCGCCGCTGTTATAGGACCACCGCCTTTTAAAACAACCATTCATTTATTACGGAAAATATCGATATATATCATATATCGAAATTCCAGGTAAAGATATCAAGATATTGATTTTGTTCCATATCGCCCACCCTTACTTCACTAACCTTTTTTTTTCCTTTTTTTTAAATTCAATGCTACTAGTAAAAAACGCTTGCTGCACCTTTTGATTGTCGCAAGGTAACCACCCCATGTACCCCTAACCTTCCTGTGTAATCAATTTATTTTATTTCATTTTATTTACAGTAATTAGGATTTAGTTCCTAAAATGGACAGGCAGAAGGTACTTGCTGTAGCTCTAGCTAAGGGTGAGAGGCTGTCAGCAAATAGTTTGTTGGGCACAGAGAAAGGACATCTGTGTAGGTACAAGACCGTAAAAAAAGGGTGAATCATGGGGAGCACTACTTGTTGGTCCAGGAGCTGCGCCCCCACGATGGCCGTTTCAAGTACTGCACTTCTAGCTTCCACGCCTGCTGTTTACTATTGAGATGGTGGTAACTGTGGTCTGTAAAGTCGTATAGCTCTGGGTATCCAGCAACCACTAAGTCAGTTTTAACTTGCCCTATAAAAATTGTTTAATTTAAGTTACTATCAAATAACAAAGACTGCAGTTATTTTTATGTTATGTAATCTTTATTCACACTGTATTTATTAATTAAAACAACATATGTCATTATGTATTGTAGCTTAATTTCTACACAAAAATGACAGTGTCAGGGCAATCTTTGTCAATCGTTCTCTCTCTATAATTTTGTGCCCTACTTGAGCCATGCCCATCTCTGTTTATTTTTCACCCCTCTCTCCAGTTCTGCTGTATTAACACCGGGTTTAATATATTTTTCCTCCATCTCTCTGCCCTGCTCTACTCTACTTCAACGCTACTTAGCTCTCTCTCTACCAATAGATGACCACATCCACCTGTTGCACGAAACGCACACAGCAGTGATTCCCCTAGGATGGAGTTTGTAGCAGCAGAGGTGAAGCACACACATGAAAAAAAAATTTCACATGCGTGAAACTTTTTTGTATGCTTGCAAAGCACAGCCTGCTGGGATGTTTCTATGTATACTGGCACCAGAAGGGCTCTTTAGGACTGAGTACACACAGTATATTTGTGTAATGAGCCGGAAAATTCAATTTTATTGAACATAAAAGTATAAAGTCACTTGACATGCTGCTGTTTTGTGCTATGACCTATTTAAGTGCTGGAAGTTGTTATTTACGTGACAATGCCTGAACGCAACACAAGCTCAGCACCATGTGCCACGCTGCGCTGCTGTGCGAGCAGCATGTTTGTCTGTGCGTAACAGCAGTCTGTTTATGGTTATTTACACACTGTCCATAACAATAACTTTGTCAGCTGACAAACTGCACTGGGCTTGGGTCAGGTTTAGTCAGGAAAATGCGGCCCCAAACGCTCTAGCGTGCTCACCTGTATGTGTGGCGGAACTCTGTCGTGCGCGATACAGAGAGCAGAGGAGAACTGTTAACGCGTGACCATGTAGAGACAGAATCGACACGATGACATAACACCATAAATAGTATATTGTTCTGTTATTATATGAAGCATCCCTCACGCAAAATATTATGACTTTAGTTTATGAAGAGGTAAGGCAGTGCAGCATGTAGAGAGGCTTCAGTGTTGATTGGCTTCACTTGTGCCATGTAATCAATCAATGGGGGCTGTGGGCAGGACATTGTTACACAGCTTGGGCCTGTGACTTCAGGCAGAGAGACTGCTGCATCAGAGCCGAAGGAGCACCTTTTAAAATACATTTATTTTATCAATTAGTTATTACCTTTTACTATTTTAGCAACTTGCCCGATCGGGCAAGTGAGTCTTTAGTTTACATGCCCGACCTTGAGTTTTACTTGCCCCGGGCAATCGGGCAATCCTTATTGTTGAGCCCTGTACTCCATTGTTAACCAACTGTAAACTTGTTGTCGTGACCACCACAGAAGGCCGGCCTCTCAAATCATCCGATTGGAGAATGAGAAAAAAGTGGAGATGACATGCTGTGCTTTTCTGTTGACGTTTTTTCAACTCACGGAGCTCAGAGCACCCTGACAGAAACACCAGGCACCCAGAGCGCTGAAATGGCAGGCGTGTAGCAATGCATGCAAAAACAGCAAGCAAAAGGCTTCGTTATCATTAAAAAACATGACAAAAAGCCGCCTCCAGCTAAAACACTTTCTGTGTGATCCAGGCCTCAGATACTGCAAAGAAAGGAATGCCATGTATTGTATGTATCACTTTCTGTGTGGCCCTACATTTGCAGGGAAAACTAAGTTTGTCGACTCGACTGCAACCTTTAAGCATGAAACACCAGTAAAGCACAACAACAGCATTAAGCATAAACTATCTACCATTACTAACATATAGTTCATTTGACTGCATCATTAGCCAATACAGATGATGCTTTAATCTTAAAATGTCATATTAATCAGTGTTTCCTCTAGGATTTTTTTTCAGCAGCGGGGGTAGAGAGTCCCTTCATAAGTAAAGCAGGGCTCCAGACTGCGCCTAATTGGTCGCATTTTGCGACCTTTTTTGGAGGCCGTGCGACCTATTTTTTTAACTAGGAGCACCAGCGCGACTTACAAATCCACTCCTCTCCCCCTTTTCTTTCTTTTTTTCTTCTTTTTATAATTGCATTTCATGGAGGAGTGGAAGAAAGTGTCTGTGTGTATGTCTGGGTGCGCACTGCAAGGGGGGTGCCAGTAACCATAACAACGTGCAGCAGTTAGTAGCTTACCTACGTGTGTACTGTACGTGGGGTTAGACAGGGGTCACAGAGCCGGTGTCGAGTAGAAAGTGCTGTGTCGTTTGACCATAAAGTGACGCTATGAAACGAGCTATAGATTCGTTTTTCACAAGAAAAATTTATCCAGAAACTCCTGTCGGTCCTGTGCCAGTTTCCCAAACTTCAGATAGTTCAGAGAACGAGTCAGCAATGTCCTGCACACAGCGCCCCATTGATATTATTTTGCGCAACGGACGCTTCATATAATAACCTAACAAAATACTATTTATACATACATAAATACATTTCTGTCTCTACATGGTCACGCGTTAACATTTATCCTCTGCTCTCTGTATTGCGCACGGCGGAGTTCCACCACACACACACAGGTGAGCACGCTAGAGCGGCTCGGGCCGCATTTTCCTGACCAAACCTGACCCGAACAGACTGTTGTTACACACAGACAAACACGCTGCTCGCACAGCAGCGCAGCACGGCACTCGGTGCGGAGCTTGTGTTGCGTTCAGGCGTTGTCACGTAATTAACCACTTCCAGCACTTAAATAGGTCATAGCACAAAACAGTAGCATGTCAAGTGACTTTTTAATTTTATTATGTTCAATAAAATTGTATGTTCCTAAATCTTGAGACACCTCCTATGTAAGCTAGACAGATATTTCACCTGCTCATTACTGTGCACATGTACTGTATGTACTTAGTCCTAAAGAGCCCTTCTGGTGCCAGTATACATAGAAACATCCCAGCAGGCTGTGCTTTGCAAGCATACAAAAGAGTTTCACGCATGTGAAAATTATTTTTCATGTGTGTGCTTCACCTCTGCTGCTACAACTCCATTCTAGGGGAAACACTGCTGTGTGCGTTTTGTGCAGCAGGTGGATGTGGTAGTCTACTGGTAGAGTAGAGAGAGAGAGAGCTAAGTAGCGTTGAAGTAGAGTAGAGCAGGGCAGAGAGATGGAGGCAAAATATATTAAACCCGGTGTTAATATATCGGAACTGGAGAGAGGGGGGAAAAATAAATAGAGGTGGGCATGGCTCAAGTAGGGCACAAAATTATAGAGAGAGAACGATACAGTGTGAATAAAGATTACATAACATAAAAATAACTGCAGTCTTTGTTATTTGATAGCCACTTAAATTAAACAATTTTTATAGGGTAAGTAAAAACTGACTTCGGGCAAGTGAAAAAAAACCTTAGCGTTGAACCCTGCAGGGTTGTCTGTGTTTATTGCTAAATTATACGTAATGCAGTTAACCTCAACAAAATTATTAACATATTGTGTCGATATAGATAGTGCTCCTAAATTTTGTGCTGGTGCTCCTAAAATTTTCAGTAAGGAGCGCTAGTGCTCCCAGTGGAAAAAGTTAGTCTGGAGCCCTGTAAAGAACAGTCCCTAAAGTGCGGTGAGGTTTGTGGGCCGTTACCTGCCATAAAGAGAGAAATGTGAACGGCTCGTTTCTCCTCTGATACGCCACATACTGTGTGCCGCTATGGCTCGGCTGTTCAGGTACTCTTGGGTACTTTTGGGCAGTCATGACAACAAGTTATTCACCTGGAGCCGGACTTCTCCGTCGCTGGTAAGCCGTTATCATGCACCGCCGTATTTGACAGGAATATACGTATTCCTGTCTGTGTCTGTGACTACAGTTTCGTTACTGCTGCTGGTTTAAATCGGTACTCACACAGTGTGCTGAATGATTTATTTTGCCCACACAAAACTATTTTTAGTTGCAAATGCGAATGCGGTGACGGACGGAGTAAAATATCGCCACACTGCCGACATTTTACACCGTCCGTCACCGCATGCTGTTTGATTGTGTTATAAACCACACCGCTATTATTCGGCTTTGCTTTTCACTTATTCCACCGAATACCGAATGTGTGGTTTTTTGCAATATTCGGCCGAATATAAAATAAATGTTTTGAAGGAGCAGCAGCAGCGGCAATAATTTAGCAGCTGCTGCTGAATGAATGTAGCGGAAACACTGTTAACCGACACCAGTACCGGAAATGCCTCCGATACTGCCTAAAATGCGGCATCGGCGAGTACAGCCTATGACCGATCCGATACCATACGCACGCAATCGTTTGAACATCGCCATCGCGATGTGCACATGTATGATAGTCACATCGCAGGACATGTGATGTTTTCTCTTTTATTAGAACATGTAGACTTTTGTTTTGCTTCAGAAAAGCAGCTCTGAAGCTCCGCTTGCCTCTCTCTCTGTCTCTCCCTCTCTGACAACAGCAGCCCCTACCCCTCCCATGCACACACTGCAGTCACACACTGAAAATGAGCGACATGCAAGAGGGAGAAACGGTAAAGGAGGATTTATGCCTGGTACACACTACACGACTTTTCTGCCCGTTCTGAAAGTCACCATGCCACAATACAGGATTGTGGAGTCATAAAATTGTGCCGTGACTTGGCCGACAGCCATGACATGCTACACGATGGTACACACCAATTATCCCCAGTCGTCTTTCACGACGTGTGATGTCATCAGGTTATTCTTGTCCTATTTTTATTACTTTTACTATTATTTGAGACACTGTATCTGTTCATGTGCCAGCCGAAATTAGTGCTGCATGATTTGATAAAAATGTGCGATTATTGCGCATTTGCATATCGCGATTGCAATTACAATATAATAAAAAAATATATATATCATTAGTCTTCTTGCTTGATTCAATGTTTCCCCTACATTATATTAGGGGGGCACTGACCTAACCCGACATAGTTATTGTTATGGACAGTGTTTAAATGACCATCAACGGACTGAGCACAGTCAAACAGCTGCTCACACAGCAGCACAGCACAGCACAGCACTGTACCTACAGCGGAGCAAGCCTGTGTTGCGTTCAGGCGTTGTCACGTAAATGACAAATTCCAGCACGCCATAGCACAACACAACAGCATGTCAAGTGGGCCGAGCCCTAGCAAAATTGCTCAATTTTTCATTTGGTATTAGATAGTTTGTTATGGAGTGCATGATTTCCCAGTGACACTTACAAATGTTTGCTTAACTGTGCTTGGATGTTGTTTTATGAGGCTCTGCCGGCTTTCAGTTGTCTGTTCGTCTTAAACGTTACATGGCTTGGCTTTCTCTCGCATGCATTCTTCCTACTTTTCTCTGTGCTGACTCAAGTGCTGATATAGATTGGTCGTGTTGCCGCAGGACATGGTGACTTTAACTTTTATACTTTTACACAGCACATCTTACTGTTCAACGTCGCCATACCTGAATCCAAAGTATCGCCATGTAATAGACGTTACGTTTTTTTCGCCACCAACTCAGCCTGTTCATGGTCGTGCTCATGTTCGTCTTCACTGTCTATGTTGTTCACTGCTGCACGCCGGGTGGTCACCTGACCATATGTGCTGCACACACCAGGATAGCTTGTGGGCGTAATGTCAACAAACTCCACACACTACAGCAGAGGTAGTCACGTTCACAGGCACACACGTTAACATTTATTTACATCAAATCGCAGCCTTTTATGCGGTTATGTAATTGCACAGCCTGACATCGCGACTGCGATTGCGATTAGATTAATCGTGCAGCACTAGCCGAAATGTTGTTGTAGTCACCTGAAATGCGCCAGCAGATGGCAGGAGCTACATTTGAAGTACCGTACATTACGGCTGAGAGATGGAGGGAGAGGCACGGACAGAGGAGCCCGCTGCACCAACAGCACCTACCCCACTGTCCGCGATGTGTGACCTGTTCGGGGAGACATACAGGGAGAGTGGTGCACCTGCTGCCTCCCTGCCTACCATTTTTGAAGAACAGATGAAACGTTACCAGAATGAGACACCACTACGAGCCGAACAGGATCCACTCTTGTGGTGGAAAACTACAGGCGCACTGAAGTAGCCAAACATTGTGGTCAGAACGGGTGTTTTCATCTGAGTGTCACATTCATATTGCGCAAGCAATAAGCATCTTATTTATATTTGTGTGTGTGTGTGTGGGGGGGGGGGGGGGGGGTTGTTTTGTTTTTTGTTTAATAATAAAATAATAATAATAACAATAATAATAATAATAATAATGAAAAATTAATAAAATTAATAATAAATGTGAATATTATTCGAACTCTACTAAATAAATTCAAAAATATTCTAACTCAATTTCATGGTGCTTTTGACAGCCCTACCATACATAAACATAAAAGTCACTGATTTCTCCACAAGTTCCTACAAATGTTTCACAATAAAAGCCGATTTAGAAAATGGGGGGGATTCTCTCAGCCGAGGTTATAAGGGGCTTTTAATTTGAAGGTAGGTAATTACTTTAGTAATCCCGAAGGAAATTGCATTTTCAGCTGCTCAGACATAAAGATAAAAACACAAATCATACACACAGTGCATAAAAACAGAAAAAAGTGCAAGAATAAACAGCAATAAAAATAGGATAAAAATAGCATGACAGTGAGATGTGCAAATCCCACCCGCTACTCATCTCCCTCCCCTCTCCAGTGTTGTGTTGTACAGTCTAATGGCTCTGGGCAGGAAGGACCTCCGCAGCCTGTCTGTGGAGCAGTTCAGTGAGAGCAGCCTCCCACTGAATGAGCCCCTCTGCCCCATCACCAGTTTATGCAGTGGGTGGTTGCTATTGTCAATGATGGAGAGCAGTTTGAAACAAGTTCAGGAAGTGTTGAGTTTGAAATGACGGCGCCATGCATTAAAGCCAAACTTGCAGGTTGGAGACCATGGTGAATAAATGTGTAGGCAAATGATGTAGAAACTCGATTAAAACAAAAAACAAAAACATGTACACACTATAGTGTCTTTTGGGGTCGTTTTTGTGAGAGAATTTTGCTTCCGCATCTAAAAACCCACTAACCAGAAGTGACGTAGCGTAAGGGAGTCCGGCCGAGTTTGATTGAGTGTAACATTAATAAACATGGATCCCAGTACTAGTTTTGAGACTGAAGAGGTTGAAAATGTACATTCATATGCATACGACAGCCCACAGACTTATAATTATGAGCCTGCTAGGCGTCCAAGAGACCAGGAACAGATCAGAGTTAGGAGAAATAATGGCCACAGGAGAGAAATAGAGCTGTGGTGTGAGGAGAACCAGTGGAGAACTGGGCAGGTGTCTTGGTGAGCGACCAGCGTTAGCTAACGACAGCTGTGTACACATCACAGCATTAAGTTTGCCATCACGTATTAGGTAATAACAAAGCTACCAATAGTTCTGCCAGTATTAGATAACTAATGCTACTTACCCATAACAGACACTAATGCGCAAATATCAGCTTGTATCAGACGTATCTTGCTATGCGTGTTATAACTCGGCATTACGGCATATTGACGTCCGCAGGGGAGAGAGGGGGAGAGAGAGACTCGAAGATTTCCTGATAATGTTTTGTATGATAGGCGCTTGTGTGGGAACTGCCAGCCCGTGTCCTCAGCTGTGGAGAGTATGTGCTGCAGGGAGGTGGATGCCTTCTGGGCTCTGGTGGAGAATCTGACCCCCAGACCAGACATAACGTGCTTCACACTGCCCATCAACCCTCACGCCCCCGGCTCCCGTCTCAAACACGAAGGCTTCCCTCTCCGCAGAGCCCGCCCTCGCACATACTCCCAAAAGGGAGACCCGAGCGGCCCCATGCGGGGCCACGAGTATCAGGCGATGTTGAAAAAAAAGCGTTTTTAGAAGAGGAGCTAAAAAGATCCGCTTTTCCTCTGATTTTGTGCCCTTATGTCATGTAAACCATAATAAATTCTGAATTAACTTCTCATATGGTAATTTTCAGACAAGGTTATGTATATATTTAAAAAAAAATTAACCTGCAAGTTGCACTTTAACTTTATCAAGGCAAAGGGAGCGGATAAAAAGTAAAAATATAAAAATACAGAGGAAATGATAAATAACGCCCCTTTCATAATGTAGTCTGTTTCAATTTAAGCTGATAGTCTCTGCAGTTGTGGTGAATAAAAGCCCCGCCACTGTTTTTTAATTTTCTTACTTTAAGTCATCTGGTGAAAATTCTTGTATTTTTTAATATCGCAATATATATATTCCAAAAAAAAAAAAATATCGCAATGTCAGTTTTTTCCAATATTGTGCAGCCCTACATTCTACTGTAGCCTTTAAAATGTCTTTTTTACCAAATTGTGTGGCTGCACTTTAACCTGCGTCTTGATCTGTGTCAACACTGGAAAATAATCATAAAAAAAAAAAGTTTTAAGGCATTCATCCTACTGTTCATGGGCGTGCTGTGGCCATGCTGCTCTCTCCAGTTTTACGCCAGGCTCGGCTCCTTTCAAAGACTCCTTGCAAAGCACTCCTCCGGGGTTTTTTCAGACCTAATTGCATTGCGGAGTTTTGCACAGCGGTGACCGGATCTTTGCTCTCAAACCACAAATAAATGTGTTGGCACAACAGTCTCCTTCAGTACATTATTCTATGCTTTCTTTTGATTTTCACATTGGCTAGTCATCCTGTTTGTCTTCTGATTAAATCAGAACCGTTGAAACAAGTTGTAGGAAGCCTCTGCAAGTAATTGGTTGCTGGCAGACACTCTGTGCTGCAATAAAATGGTTAATCAGCAGTGTCGTGCACTGATGCACTGCTGGTTCTGCCGGCCTGAATGGAATATAATATCTACTGTTGTGTATAGACTGAGCTGAGTAGTGATGCGCAGATCGACCCGTAACCCACGGGTCCCGCAAATGGACCTGTGGGTCGGGCAGCAGTGATCGTCTGTTAAATCACTCTGTAAATGATATTTTGACATTATTATTATAATCTATTAATCTATAATCTATTACTGTCATGGCATCCGAAGGTAGGCCTGATGCGTTGAGCAGGTGACAGTCCGCGGTCGTTTTCAAAACACACTTGTGTCACGCACTCCAAAAGAAACTTGTTGAAACTTTAAACAATAATTTATTGTACAAAACGGGGGAAACAAACGTTGACAAAAACGGTTCCATAATTCACATTAAATTCAAAAGATAACGAAAAAACAGCTACAAGTTAGAGGGAATAGTGATAAAGTGGTAAAACTTGGCATTGATCCACAGCCACAGACAGATGCGCTCAAGCTTGCCATGCGCACAAGCTCAGTTGGTAGGCGATACTATATTTTCACATTTTTAACAATGCAATTTAAAAGTTTTGATTTTTATTGATAACCTACATTTACCAACAACAAAGACTGCATTTAGCACCAATAAAAAGTAAAAAAAAAACAAAATAATAATAATAATAATGATAATAAAAATTTAAAAAAATAAGTAAATTAAAAAAAAAAAAAAACGAATATCGAATACCAAATTTTCATAACGAATACCTACCCATAGAAACGAATATTCGAATATCCAAATATTTGGGTACAGCCCTATTAGTCGTGGGGGGAAAAAATCTGTACATTATTTTTACTTCTGTGGTGGTGTGTCTGTGTAACTCTGCAGTTAAACCTCCAAAACACCAGTCGGCAGTGGAGGACTGTGTTAAGTGCTGTTAAGTTTTGTTCAAATCAAACTTTATTTATATAGTTGACTCAAAACATACATTAAACATGGCTAAATAGAGACAATTTCAAACACAAGTATGCAAATTGGCTTCACTATATATCGCAGAACTGACAGACAAACACTTGTCTTTATCTGGACACATTTCCCCTACCAATACAACATGCTAACGTTATTAGAACAAGTCTATGGCATTGATCTTTCCCTTGTCTCATATAAAGCCTGGGAAAACAGCAACATGTAACAAAGGTAACGGTACATCATCTGGCTCCATTACAACTCACAACATTCACCGACAAAACAACTGTCTTATACTAAACACGTTTTCCAAGCAAATACAACATGCTAACATTATTATCACCAGTCTATGGCATTTTACATTGTATACATTAACGTTAGCCTAGCGACGAGGGGAGATTTACTCTGCTCATATGAAGCCAGGATAAATCCCCAAGTATAATCCCTGAAGGATAAATCACACACAAGACTGAAAATGCTATTTTAGAGGAGGCTTTACTGTCTTCACAATTTATTGTTCCTTATCTGTGAAATACAAGTAAATACAAGCTTTGTTTCCACTGAGGGAAATGGTTTCAGCTTACAGAAACAAACAGGAGGTTTGCGTCACCGTGACGCTGAGCGTCAGGGTGGGCGAGTTCAACTTTCTGTCAACAACGGAGGTGTTTTGAAAAATACCCCATTTTCAGCGATAACTTAACCTGTCCCCCCCTGCAAGAAATAATGGATGAATCCTGGAAAGCTATTGATATAGCACTTTTCTTCTTATGAAAGTAACACGGCAATTATTCGACCAATGAGAATTTGGTCGGACGAGAGCATAGCGACCAAATAATCAACTAGTCGACCAGGAGACTACAGCCCTAGAGTTGAGACATACAACAGTTCATATACAATCCATTTTTATTTTACGTGCTGGTATCGGATCGGTACTCTGTATCAGCAGATACCTAAAGTTCAGGGATGGCATCAGCAAATGCAGTCTTCTCATTCAGAGGAACTATGTCAAGCGACTGTATATTGTTTTGTGTAGAATAATCAGAGTATGATCTTTTTTCTGATTTTATCATGTTTGGTTTTCTCCTCTTCAAAAATATTATTCATATTTCAAGGGAAAATGTTTTACAGGCTGAGTAGGATAGAAAATTTCCTTGTGACTGTTGAGGTCATGGCAGTCAGATCCAAGCCAGCTGGTAGGCTAGCAGAGGTAAAGGTGTGCTGCATTCTATTGGTAGCCGGAACCGGGATTTATACAGTTTCCGGTCCGGGAAGGTACAAAAGAACACCCGTTCTACCCGGAGGTCTCGTCATCAAACTCGGGCAAGGTCCAGGTAGACCGAGTCGGTAGAATTGACATCACTACGAAGATGGCTGCGCACATTGTGAATGGTAAACAAAGTTATTTGTCCTCAATTTGTCCTCGTATAAGCTGTTCAATTAAGCGTTTGTGTTGTAAAAAATTATACAAGTACTTTGCAATGGCATTTCTATTTCCACTGTTGATTTGTGTTGGAAAAAACGTCTGTGCAAGCCCGTTGTAGCCTAAAGTCATTTGAACCAGCAAAGTCTCCGGTGCTCAGCAACCATGCAAACAAAAACAAACTTGCTGCGTCCCGCCATGTTTTCTGGACTGTTGCAATGAAACACTTTCAGATCAGACGTGTCATACTGTCATATAAATCCGACAAGGAATGACCAGCCTGGATTGCCAAACAAATGCGGCATTACACCATCAGGCCCAGAAAAGAAGGCAGGAGGATGATGATGGTGAGACTCACCCTTTCTACAAATATCAGGCAGAATTTTAGTTCTTGAGTTGATTTTTAATTTTATATCCTTGTCTCAGGCCACCCCCTACTGTTTCAACGTAGGGGGTCACCATTAAGGGAGAAGCTGCTGGTCTAGCAGAGGATGGTCACTCCAAAGCTGCAGCAAGCAATGAGGGCAACAGCTAACTGTACTGTGCAGCACTTAAGAAAAGATTCACCAGTCTATAAGATAAGTGAAAAGAGTACAAAACTAGAACTCTTCATATTGAGAATGTATCACAGTAGATAAACAACATATTAACATATGATTATTGTTCATTCATCTTTGGTTTTCTTTGAGATGGAAAAAAAAAATCAATGCGTTGCATTACAAGTGAATCTCCTAAATTTTGTGCTTGTGCTCCCAAAATTTTCAGCAGGGACCATCAGTGCTACTAGTGGAAAAAGTAAGTCTGGAGCTCTGCCATGGCAAGGAGCAGGGGGTCAGATGTGTGGTGTCTGGTGTGATGCTTTCGTCTTTGGTTGTTCAAAACACATAAATAGTTGAGGTTTTGTCATCAAAAACACAAACAAGCCCCCGCTTAACCAAGTCCTGAAATTCAGGACACTCAGGAGCCATAAATTCTGCAGCGCACCCTCCAAGCTGATAATATCTTGACCCAAGACCAAATGCTATCTCATCAGTCATCAATTATTACTGCACTTGTGAATGATGATGGTGCATTTTGACCAGATCAATGGGTTGAGTGAACTAAGCCTCTGATCTGTGTTATAGGACTCTGACAAACATGCCTGGATTTGTATAATGCTCCAAAGCCCACAGGCGAGACCTGCAGTAGTGATTTACAAGAGGCCGAATGACCCCTGCAGCACAACTTTAACAGACATCAATTATTAACTCATGCTTATGATCTTGCTTGCTGATGGAAAGAGGCTGCCATTGTCTGTATTCAAGATGCGGCCCACACCCTCACTTTAAAGACAACGTTATTAATCTAAATTTTTTTTACTTTTGTCCATCTTATGCTCTGTGCTGCTACAGAACACAGGGTTAAAGAGGCTAGATTTTGGCACTGTTTATGAGGGAGGAGGGGGTGGTACAAAAAGGAGAAGGCATGTCAAATATTTTTTTTAAGAACTACGTTTTTTATTTTGGCTTAGGGAGGGGCATGCAAATTTAAATGGATGTATTTTGTATTTACTTTACCACCATTTTTTAAAGAAAACATGCCAAACTGTTTGCACAAACTAACCATCATGCACAACAAAAGCGAAAACTCCAGGATTTCGACTTCAACTTTAAACTTTCACACATCGAAGGGTAAATCTTAAACATCTAATAACTAATTTTTTGGTGGAGGGAGGGTCATACATTTTCCACCAGTCACTCAGGGAGACTCAAGGAAAAATATTTGTAGCTTTGGAGAGGGTCAAAAAAAAGTACCATCCCAGCCACTTAAGTAAGTGACGTTACTTTTGCTGAAACACCAAACTCAAATTAAATCAATCATATGGATGATTTTCCCACAGAGAACAACTGATTCAAAAGTGGCTGTTAAAGGGGAACACCAGCTAAATTTAGAATTCCAATATGTTAATTACATGGCCTTTGAAAAGTTCATAAATATTTGTGAACATGAGCTCTCTCAAAGCCAGAAACCAGAGAAGCAAGTCTCAAACTTGTGATGTCACAGTGTAAAAAGTCTGGAGCTGCTCCATAGACAATGAATGGAAGCCTGATTTTGTGGACCCACAGAATGTTTGTTTTCTTCTAATACCCAAATGAGCTTTATTCTGTTGTAGTATTCTCAGCTCTGAAACAGAAAATCTACCCTTATACTCAGAACATTCCCCTGGCTGCTCTCAGTGTCATTTTCATTATCTATGGAGCAGCTCCAGACTTTATACCCTTCACACTTTACACATTTACGTTTTAACACTCTGGTTTGGTAATTTGAAAGAGATTTGTTCATTTATGCTATTATTTTGGACTGTCTTGGAGCAGAGGATTAACATGTATGAATTTTGAAAATGAGTGACGTTCCCCTTTAAGGTATGTGTTGTGTAAAATACGTGATTTTGCCACTAAGCAAGTTCATATAGATCTGCCCCTCATTAAGGCCAGACTGGTAATTCAGGGCTTCTCTGCATCTTGACAGCTTCAGGGCTAAATAAGATGGTGTTAGAGAGGTAACAGGATGGTGCCACACTTCTCCATTTCCAGAGCCTCCTCTCATGGGAGGCGCCTCCATCCATCATGAGGATGAGGGATGCTGCGAAGGAGGATTGGGATAACCCAGCTAGCCGAGCCTCAGCACTCACTGATACTGGGTGCATAGGTAGGTTTACTGCTAGCATCCAGCTAAAAGAGCAGGTTAGCTGCATTCCAGCAAAGAGACGGCAATTTAAACCGACAGGTGCAACAGCAGCACCGTCATACACAGCCTCCTTGTACCGCTCCTTCCACCTTGACAAATATCCAGAGAAAAATGCCCGAGCCAACGACCAACAACCCAGTAAGCGGACATAAAACAAGCCATAATTCACAGATGTGTTTTTCATTGTAAAAAATGTTAAATCGTGTGAGCGAATAAGTGGTGAGCTAGCTAACACCCGCTTCAGCACAGCGACTGAACGAACCGCTGTTAGCCTCGTCGCTGGGTTGGCTACCCCCCTCTGCTCTCAAATGAGGCATCGAATAAAAGCGCTACCTGAAGAAAAATACAGCATGTGTGCTGTCAGACTCACCTCTCTGCCATTTTCCCGACGGTTCTTAAAATCCGTTCAGAATAAATCCCACAACGGCTCCCATGTTGCCGAAATTGCGGTCGCCGCAGTCAACGAGTCACTCCTTCCAGACCTGCGTCAAGGTATCAACAATGACAAATACCACGTCCGGACAGTACCTTCACAATAAAAGCTTCTCACTTATTGCGTTAATGTGGCACTTGATTTGGAAATATCCCCAGAATATATAAATGAGATACTGTTTTAATGCCAAGCATTTGTAGTCTGTATACATGACTGATATAAAAAAAAAGAAAACATTACAAAATAACAAATTAGTACATCGTAAATTAAACATTTTTATGTACCAGATAAATCACAACCAGTCATTAAACGCCTTGCAGAGCAAAGCTACAGGGGCGTAGCACCAAACTCTGGGCCCTATGTATAAGTAGTCTCTGTGAGCCCCCTACACTTCCTCTCTTGGTCCATGTCTCTGTCAAACATGGATGGATCAGGCTAGAGCTGAGCAATATATCGTTATCGTATCTATACAGAGACATGCAAGATATTATATCCCAAAAGGCAACGATATTGACGATATAATTTCCCCATGAGCTTCCCCAGCTTGACCTGCATGTACAGCTCAGCCAAACACAAACATCCTTTTTACGCTTGCCCGAAATGTACAGCTAAGGCCAGCCAATCACAAACCTCATTTCCTGCTTGCCTTGGATCAACAGCAAAACCAGCCAATCACAAACATCCCCTTGAGTGAGGGAGACGTGCTGCTGCTAGCAACTTGCTAGTACACACAACACATTTGCAACTAAAATAGTTTTGTTCGAGCAAAATAAATCATTCAGCAAGCTGTGTGAGTACAGATTTCAATCAGCAGCAGAAACGAAAGGCGAATCCTACCGGTTGTGGGTTGAACAGGGGTCACAGACGGGAATACGGCGGAGTGCAATGGCCGCCGCAAGATAACACGGTTTACCAATGTTTGGCCATACGTGAAGAGCCTAGTGACGCGAGACTACCGGCGACCGAGAAGCCCAGCTCCAGGTGAATAAGTTGGTGTTATGACTGCCCAGTAGTACCTGAACAGCTGAGCCATGGCGGCACACAGGTATGTGACGTGTCAGAGAAGAAACGAGCCGTTCACATTTCCACAAACCTCACCGCACTTTAGGGACTCTTCTTTACTTATGGAGGGACTGTTCTTTACTTGTCAGGGGAGGAGGGTGGCTGGTTGATTTTTATTTTATTTATTTATTTTATTTTGATCCCCCAATGTTAATCACTTATTGATGTTGTTTCTGAAGTATGAATAAGTCAGTCAGTAATTTATTCCACTGAAATATCATTGATGTATTATAGAAAAGAGATCATCTGCCTCATTTTCGCTGTGGTATTGTGATTCTACTCAGAACCGTGATACTTTCACTGGTATTGTACCGTGGGTCCCAATTTTGGTACCGTGACAACACTACCGAGTACTGTATGAATAGTGCCTTGCAATAAAAGACACGGCAGGGACATCTGGGGCCTCCTGTGTCAAGCCCAAGCAAGGTCGGATTGCCGATGCATTCATTAGCATAATGCCATACCAATCAACGTTCAGCAGGCACAAAGACATTACAAACACTATAACATACCATATTCCTACACATGATTCCCGTGTATTCAGTCACTAAAGAGGGCTTCCAGAAAATGGTTCGGACTCGGGGTTTTTTTTTTTTATGGAGAATGCTTAGTTTTCACTGAACCCATAGTCATATCGTATCGTATCGGTATTGAGATATCTGGTATAAATATCGAGATATGAAATTTTGTCCATATCGTTCAGCCCTAGATCAGACCCTGAACACAGAATGCGATTTGCAAGTTACAAAACGAGAGGGGCACTGCACTGCACCTTTCTTTTTTAAAAATTCTATGCCACTAGTAAAAAAATTGCTCACTGCACCTACCCTAACCTTCTTGTGTAATCGATCTACCATTTAAAAAAAATAAATAAATAATTTTATTTCACAGTAATTAATATCTAGTTCCTTAAATGGAGAGACGGAAGGTACTTGCTCTAGCTCTGATTGAGGGTGATAGGCTGTCAGTAAATAGTTTGTTGGGCACAGAGAAAACAGAAATCTATGTGGTTAAAAGACCTTAAAAAAGAGGGTGGATCATGGGGAATACTTCCTGTTGGTCCAGGAGCTTCCCCCCATAATGGCCATTTCCAGGCATATTTTACGATGACTCAGGGGCAGTTTGACAGCCTGCCTAGCATAACAAAAATCAATACTAACCTTAAATTAATCCTTGTAATTACTCCTGCCAAGTGATTGAGTTTCTGCTCTATTGTTTACCAGTTGTAAACTTGTTGTTATTACCACCATAGAAGGCCCCCCCATAAATCATCTGATTGGACAATTGAAAAAAAGCCGACATAATTTGGGGCGTTTTTACACTCTGAGTTTAAATAGTTTCACTTGAGGAGTTCAGAGCACTCCAGCAAAAATGCCAGGCGCCCAGAGTGCAGACACTCCAGGCACATAGCAACACAAAAACTGTGAGCAAAAAGCTTCATTCTCATTAAAAACAATTACAAAAAGCCACCTCCAGCTGCTGAAATGCTTTCTGTGTGACTGCATGGTGACTAAACAGGCCCAACAGGTCCAAGTGCCAAAAGTGTCAGGAAGTACCCAGGCTTTCATTTGCAAAATGTCAAATTACAAATAAACATGTGTCGATCAGGAAGACACTCAAAATGACCATAAAGAGACACAAACCCACAAGAACATAAATAAAGACTACAAAGAGATGCAAAATCATAACAAAGTCTGTGTCTTGTTATAGGAGAGATGGTGGGGCCCTTTGCATATCTGTGCCCAGGGGCCCCTTTTCTCATAATCCACCCATGCTCCTTTTGAAAATTTCTTGTACAAAGTAAGTAACAGCTCCTCCCACAAGTCATCAACAGCCTCTCCCTTAGCAGAAGGGTGCCTTGTTCTTTTTAAACCAAAAAGGTTCCGCCAATATGTCTACCCTACGAGGCAGAAAATTGGGCACCTTGGATCAACTTGCCAATCCGGCTCTGTGTGTCTAAACGCTCGCAGCTTGCCGGCAAAATGGCCCAACATTTGCTGAAAATCTGGCAATGTAAAAGGGGCTACAGTTTCTTGATGTTAGCCTACTTACTTTGATACCAATCATGTCAGTCTGCCATGACAAGTGTATTTTATTAAAACCATGTTACATACTTGTTGCATACCTTAATACCTGTATACCTACATGTAAGTTAATATAAAATAACTCAAACGCATGGCAACTTGTGAGCTGCAAGATGTTCCCTATCATGATTTTTTTTTTTCTCATAGCAGCACCATGGATGTTCAGGTTAAAAAGTAATTGTGACATCCAAAGGTTTTTTTAAACTTTACTTTTATTTAACCAGAAAACCTCTTGATATTAAAAATCTCTTTTTAAATATTGTCCTACCTGAGACAGGCAACAACATAAGTTACAGACAACATAAAACAAAACAAAAAAATCCCAAATAAAACTATACAGCTCTAAAACAAGCAAAAATAAAACACAAAAGGATATTACTACAAAGAAAAGCCAAAAAAGTATGTTAATACATTTGAACCATAAACACACAAGAAAAAAACCTAACTATACCACAAAACCACAAATGTTTACCTTAACTATTTTATTTTGAAGTTAACATTCAATTACTTCCGGTACTCGTATTGCCAATTTTAGCTAACTTGATTCGAAAGGCAACGCGCACTGCTTGTTTCAAGTGGCGATGCATTCTTGTTCAATGATAAAGACTGTGCGTATGGAGTTCGTTTTGGTCATACATGGATCACCAGAGATTCCAGGCGGTACATTTGTATTACTCTGTCAGGTTTTGGGGGATGGCAGCCAGTCCTCGCATGCTCCGGGGCACCCTGGACATGTCTTCAATGCATCACAGTGTGACCACAGAAACACAGACACTCCCATTCACACCCTACTTCAGAACTACTTGGAGACATCCACCACTGTGACTGTGGGATGAAACTCATGAGAACACATGGGAAGTTTCAGACGAGAATCAGACAACTTCATGTATGAACTGACAAACAAGGGAATCCAAGTACCAGAGCAAACTACAACGTTTCTCAAGAAATGTTGATTTTTTTCTGATACTTGGTGCTCATCCCAATGCTAATATTACCAGTGCTAAATGGCATTCATAGGCCTCATGCTGTGTGTGTGTGTGTGTATGTGTTTGTGTGTGTGTGTTGGGGGCGGGGTGTATGTATTCTAATTTGATGTCACATTCTACAGTCCAGTCCAGTCTAGTAAATAGGCTATCACTTGACACACGGTTGTTTGGGTTGGATGTGAGATATTTTGTCGTGACTGGAGATTTTTTTTGTAAACTTTCTGATACTTATGGACAATCGAGAGAGATGGGTGAATGTCCATCATTCGTGGAAGAGGAAGAAGATGCCTTTTTTCCCCACATTTTGACTGCATTAATAGGCTGTCTGACATGATTAATCATTATCTTTTGGTGACTGGTTATTCAGGTTTTGCAAATTATTTCAGCAGGTATCTTTAATCACAGTAGTTATTTGACATCAACTGCCATTTTTCGCAGCAAAAAAATGTGACTTTTAAGAAAAAACTGACCTGAATAGCTTTTTTTAGCTGATTAGCTGGTTTAGCTAGGTTTTGCAAATGCTGTGGCAACTTAGTTAATGTTAAATGGCGGTCGGCAAGTTGTTTGACACCAGCGTTCATTGCTTGGAGCATAGAAAATGCTCCGCTGCACATTGTCATCTTTCTTGCACTGTCTTTCCAGGGAACGCTACAGCTTGACCTCATGGATAGTGTTTTTGAAACATGTCCCCTGTCCACTGGAGAGAGGTGTCTCATCCCATATCTCATTGGTTGGTTTTCACCCAACTCACTTTCTCAACTCTGCTCAAGTGCATTTGTGTTGATATCAGTGTGCCTTTGTATCTAAGATGACTAGCTTTTACCTAGGAGTTCAGAAGGTGCGAAACAGCCACAATAAGACCATAATAAAATGGGCTCTTTGCGATCAATGGCTCATAGATGGAAGCCAGGGAAACTGTTGGTGCAGACATTCCAGCTCCAAAGCTAAGTTAGTTCTGAAAGCTACCTGACTTTTTCAATTGTTTTTGTTGTTTTTCAATCTACACACCTCTCTTAGTGACATATACTGTATATACTGTTTTTCTGTGTCCACTGGAGAAAGATGTCTCAATAGGCTCTTTCATATTAGCGTTTTGAGTGGAACGTTGTCGTTTATAATTTTTGTTAATTTCATTGTAAAGACGCCTGAACGCCTTTTGGAAGAAGGTCTTGCCTGTGCTATCTCTCCTGTTTCTCTCTGGTAGAAACTTCTTGGAGATGGAATTGTTCTCTCAGCCCTTACTCAGCTCCTGGTTGTCCTGGAGGTCTGTGAAGTCCAACAGGGCCTGCAGAAAACCACAAAGAGTTTCCACTTTAGATATTATTCTTAGATGTTCTATTACACAGATATATAGCATCCCTGGTTTCACTTGACAACTTCTACAGGTTTAATAACTTCTAACATGCATTCAAAAATCAGCTTAACTGAAAATGCATGCTTAGACACTGAGACACTATCAAATGTGTCTTGGTGCTATATACCAGCCTGATCACACAACCATGAGTTCAAACAAGTTGACTGAAGAAAAGCTCTTTCTGGTAGATGAAGTTCAGCGTCTCAGTTGGTCAGAGTTTTTTGTGTGTAATTCTCTTTTTATTGGTTTATAGAAGCAGTATAAAATGTTAACAAAATTCAAAACCAACTGAACATGAAGACTGTAAGCAGAAAAGGAAAAAAGATAAACATAACATAAATAAAAACATAAAAGTACAGTGGGGGGGCTAAAAGTCACATCACATGGTTTCTAGTAGGCTACTTATCAGACAAAGTTAGGTCTAATGTTTGAGACATAAACCAGCCATTTTGTCCAGTTCTCAGTAAGAATGTCCTTCACGGTTCTCAGACTGAAAGTCAATCTCTCCATTAAATACACTAGGCATTTCTTTTTTCAGTAATTTCTTGGTTAAGGATTTTTTTTTTTTTTACATGCCACCAATAGTATTCTCAGCAGATAATTATCCTTTTTCTCCATTCAAGTTCCTCCAGACTAATCAGGTACATCAGTTCAAAATTAAAGGTTATTTTGGTTGAGAAAACAGTTTCAAGAATGCCATGAATTTTAGTCCAAACGGAAGCAACAAAGGGCACCCCCAGAAGATATGGAAGTGGTTTGCTGCTTTATTCCCACACAATTGCCAACAGTTCATTTGGTTTTGTAAAGATTTTTTTCTGGGCAGGAGTACAAAACTAAAGCATGACATTCTTCCAACCAAATCCTCTCCAAGTGTAGCTGTTATTCCAGCTAGCTGTTATCCTCTGATACCCCGAATGAGTTTTGTGGATTAAAAAACTACAGTGGACTTCTTGTCGGCATGAGGGTCAGTGAGTACTGTCTTTGTTCTCATTCTAAAGTGGCCATTTCCTTTAATTCATTAGCCCAGGCATGCTATTATCATTATCATTATTATTATTATTATTATGATTATTACACAGTTATGATTGTCTGTCTTACCTGAAAGGTCATATTTATGAGTGCATCTCCACTCTTTGGTCCATGGTGCATCTCTGGTCCCTCCTCAGCTCAGGACTTCACATGGCAAAAGGACAGGATTCAGCACTGTAGAAGAAGAATTGGCCTCATTTCTTTGCCAGAAGGTGGAGGTGGCAGCTGCAGGTTGCTGACAAATGCTGCATATAGAGGTTTGGCCAAGCTGTCTGTCAGAATCTGCAGGTGGATGCACGGCTGCAGTTTCCTGACACAGGCTGTAGATGGAGGAGCTAAGCTGTCTGCTAGGATGTGCAGATGGAGGCGATGGCTGCAGGTTGCTTGCATAAGCTGTAGATGGAGGATTGGACAGGCTGTCTGCCAGAATCTGTAGGAAGAGGTGTGTATGAGCAATATTTAATTAATCATTTATTATTTTATATTATGTCCAGCAAAAGTGGAACAAGTGGCTGACAAATCTTGAAAAAGTGGTGGATTTCAAGGTTAACAGATGTGTCAAACCTGAAGGATTTGGGAGGATTGTTAGTGCCCAATTGCACCACTTTGCCGACGCTAGCGAGAATGGCTATGGTACGGCTACTTACATGGCCGGACTGGGACAAAAATTCAGCAGTGGCCACCCAGGCCACCCAATCCACACATTACATGCTCACATGTGCACATACACACGGACACACATATGGGCTAAGTAATCACCAAAGCTCATTATTCCAGACTTACAGTCACACAACAACTCTATTAAACACAACTGTAACAGCAACCCTACTCATACTCCTCCAGTCCAGTGCTTTTCTCTTCCCTACCCTCACCAAATGTGCCCCTCATTAAACCAGGACCCCTATATGAATGGGTATTATGCGGAACTAAACAACATGATTGTATTATTTTGTCAGCAAATCATTTTGATGTCATCTTATCATAATCAATATGGCAACACCCATATTCAATTCAACAGTAAAACAAGTAAAAATATAGGTCAGCAGCAACTTCAACTTATCTGATCTTATTTCAGTAACATTAGATAGATACTGAAAGCTTTTGAACTTGGACAGGTAAGAGCCTATCCTCAAGAGGGTCCCCAAACTGTTTCAGTCTGCACTGCTCTGTACAAAATGGAACCAAATGGACCCTTACGGGTTAATTTGGCTCTTATAGCTTATCATCAATCATTTATCTGGCCTCCGGTCGGTCCCCATCCTCCCCGGACCTCATGTCGAAAATAACCACTTACTTGTTGCAGCATCGTCATTCGACGACGTCACGCTGCTGCTGGGGGCTGGGGGGCCTCTGAACATATCTGTAAGTTTATGATATTTGGCCGCCTCCTTCTCAATGGCCCTTTGTTTTATCTCTCGTTCAGCTCCACCTTTCCTCTTTTTGCGGTCCATTGTAACGGCACTGCTGAGCTGCAGAGCTCCTACTGCACAGTCTGCACACACAGGCACACGTACACACCCTCTGCACTCTGCTCCCCCTGACTCTCCACAACCAAGCTGCTTTCAGTTTACAGGCGCGCTGATTTGGGGGCGGGGGTGGGCGGAAAGCGAAACAAACTAATCACGTCTTGAATCTACAAAAAAACAAAAACTTTTTGACCAATCGTTGTGACAAATGCTGACAAGCACCTATCATTTCTGACAGCGGGCGGGCTCTCTGCCAGCTGGCACGGCCAACTGCGCTGCGCAGCCTGCGCTGCAGAGCGCGCCTTAAAAAAAAAAAAAAAGGCCAGTGCACACCACTTTCCGGCCAGGCCACCGGGGAACTCCCCGGTTCTCCCGTGGGCCAGTCCGTGCCTGGCTACTTAATGCTGAACATGGATGAAAAGGTTCATGTTGCTTTCTTATTTGGCAAAGCCAGAGTGGCTCCTCTTAAGCCTGTCACCATTCCCCGCTTGGAGCTAACAGCTGCCACTGTTGCAGTTAGAGTGAACAAAATGCTTCAATCAGAGCTCCAGCTTCCTTTTCAGGAGACCTGCTTTTGGACTGACAGCACTTCAGTTCTGAAGTAGGAAAGTGAGGACCGAAGGTTTCAAACCTTTGTTGCGAACAGGGTAACTACCATCCGGGACAACTCAGAAGTTGCACAGTGGAGATACATTCCCACATCCCTAAACCCTGCTGATGATGCTTCATGTGGAGTGAAGGCAGAAGATCTGCAAAGGTGGCTAGAAGGCCCAAAATTTCTATGGAAACCTGAAGAAACATGGCCAGAGTTTCCTATGGATTGCAGTATCACTAGACGACCCAGAAGTAAAAAGAAATGTCACGGTCAATGCAACACTTGTAGACACAAATGCCACCTATCAACTGATAACTTATTCTCTGATTGGCAAAGATTAATGGTTGCAGCTGCTTGGGTCATCAAACTGAAAGGAACTCTGCTCAAACTGAGTAAGAAAAGAAAAGAGTTGCAGCTTGTCAACACCAGTGCTAAAGGAGCACCACCGGTAGATGTGCATGAAGAAATGCAAGCTTTCACTGCAACTCTTGGGAACAAAAGGGTTTCACTGGAAGATCTCTCAGAGGCTGAGAGATCCATAATCGCCTTTTGTCAGCGAGAGAAATTCCCTAATGAAATTGCTGCGTTGGCCTCTGGCAAGACAGAAGTACCTAGAAGTAGCAGCATCTACAAGTTGGATCCTATTCTAGAAAGAGGGCTTCTGCAAGTTGGGGGGTGGCTAAATAAAGCAGCAATCCCTGAGGACATTAGCATCCCCTTATTTTATCAAAGGACCAACACATCTCCAACCTTATCCTCCGTCATGTCCATGTACAACTTGGTCATGGAGGCAGAAACCATGTTTTTTCTACCGCAAGGAGAAAGTACTGGATCACAAGTGGAACTTCTGCAGTTAGAAAGATCATAGCAAGCTGTAAGCTTTATGGAAGAAAGACCGGCAAGCACAAAATTGCAGACCTGCCCGAAGAGGGAGTGGCTCCTGATCTAGCGCCATTCACTAATGTTGGCGTAGATTATTTCGGGCCAGTTGACGTGAAAAAAAGGTGTAGCATCGTGAAACGGTATGGAGTAGTGTTCACTTGCATGACGAGTAGAGCCGTGCATCTGGAAGTGGCTTACTTTCTTGATAAGGTTCATCTGTCGAAGAGGACAAGTTTCTCACATGAGATTGAACAATGGCACCAACTTTGTGGGGGCAGAAAGAGAGCTATGAGAAGCCTTAGCCTCTTTAAATCATGGCCACATTGAAAGAGCCTAATCACAAAAGGGAATTAAGTGGAGTTTTAACCCACCAGGTGGGTCACATCACGGTGGCACTTGGGAGCGCATCATACGGATGATTGTGTACTCCGTCTACAAACCTTGGATGATGAAGGGTTTCATACCGTGCTCTGTGAGGCTGAAGCTATGCTCAATGATCGCATCCCATCACAAAACTGTCAGAAGACCCCAATGACCTTGAGCCATTAACACCAAACCATCTGCAACTCCTGAAAGGAAAACCGGTTCTTCCACCAGGCCTTTTTGACAAAAAAGATCTTTACACAAGGAGAAGGTGGAAACAAATACAGTACATCTCAGATCTATTTTGGAAGCGGTGGATCCACAAGTACTTACCGCTATTTTTGACGTTCCTATCAGGAACATCAAAAATGGAGCCAGGAGAAAAGGAGTTTCGTCCCTGGAGACGTTGTCATGGTTGTGGACTCCACGTGGATCATGGATATTAGGAAAAGTCTTGAAAACCTTTCCTGACAAGAAAGGTCTAGTGCGTGTGGTTTGTCTCAAGACCAACACAAATGTCATTGAACGACCCATAACCAAAATACGCTTGTTAAGTGAAGCTACAAATTGATTTATTGATTTCATATTTATAGTGGGTTAGCTTGTTATTTTGTTTATCACTATGGCTCCTTTAAATTTTATTTAATTGCTTTGTCTTCTGCCCGACACATTTAGGGGCTGGAGTGTATGAGACATATTTAATTTATTATTAATTATTTTCTCATTGAAATGGTTCCTCCGTACCACTAGGGGGCTGTATTTGGTGTCGCGGCGGCTGCCACTGACCTGGGGTCACCTCAGGTCATTTAAATGGGTTCAAACAAATGTACAGGGTTTGGCCATGCTAATTTGGGGGAGGCAAATAGTTTTCGACTGCGTTCCCTGTGCTTTTGTTAAGTAATACGCGTTATTATTTATATGTTGTTGGATGTGACGTTATTGCCTGCTGTACGGACTTTACGAAAGTTTTGTGGAAAATAAATTGCCGGATTATTATTAGTTCTAAAGGAGGACTTGCAACACAAACCAATTAAAGTATCCCAGTTAGCATTAGCAGCCAATAGTGGCTACAGTATAGGACTTAGCCATTACAAGGTGGTCACTGCAGGTTGCTGTTAATTGAGGAGCTGAACTGTCTGCCAGAATCAGTAGGTGGAGGGACAGCTGTAGGTTGCTGGCAGAGACTATAAATGGAGGAGCTGAGCTGTCTGCCAGAATCTGCAGGTGGAGGTGGTGGCTGGAGTTGTTGGCAGAGGCTGTAGATGGAGGTTTGTCCAAGCTGTCTGGCAGAATCTGCAGGTGGAGGCAGCGACTGCAGGTTGCTGACAGAGGCTCTAGTTGGAGCTTTGGACGAATTGTTGTTGCAGGATTTCGCACAGGTATCTGCAAGACCCTCCAGGTGGAGCTGGCTGTGGTGCTGTGGTGGATTGTCTATCTTACCTGAAAGATCATATTTATGAGTGCATTTCTGCTCTTTGGTCCCTGGTGCATCTCTGGTCCCTCCTCAGCTCAGGTTTTCACATGGCAAAGGACAGGGTTCAGCACTGTAGGTTGCTGGATGATGCTGTAATGGAAAAACTGGCCACAATTCTCTGCTAGAATCCGCAGGTGGAGGCGACACATGCAGGTTGCTTGCAGAGGCTGTAGATGGAGCAGCTGAACTGTCTGATAGAACGTGCAGGTGGATGTGGCGGCTGCAGGTTGCTGGCAAAGGCTCTAGATGGAGGTTTGGCCAAGCTGTCTGCCAGAATCTGCAGGTGGAGGCGACAGCTGCAGCTTGCTGGCGGGGGCTCTAGTTGGAGGTATGGTCAAGCTGTCTGCCAGACTCCTCAGGTGGAGACGGCAGCTGCAGGTTGTTGGCAGAGGCTGTAGATGGAGGTTTGGCTAAGCTGTCTACCAGAATCTGCAGGTGGAGGCGTTGTCTGGAGGTTGCTGGCAGAGGATCAAGTTGGAGGTTCGGCCAAGCTGTCTACTAGAATCTGCAGGTTCAGGTGGTGGCTGCAGGTTCCTGACAGAGGCTGTAGATGATGGAGCCGACCTGTCTGCCAGAATGCGAGGTGGAGATGGCATCTGCAGGTTGCTGGCAGAGGCTGTAGATGGAGGTTTGTGTAAGCTGTCTGACAGAATCTGTAGGTGGAGGCAGGGTATGCTGCTTGCTGACAGAGGCTTTAATTGGTGGAGCTGACTGGTCTGCCAGAATCTGCAGGTGGAGGCGACAGCTGCAGGTTGCTGGCAGGGGCACTATTCTGAGGTTGGGCCAAGCTGTCTGCCAGAATCTTCAGGTGGATCTGACACTTGCAGGTTGCTGGCAGAGGCTTGGATGGAGGAGCTGAGCTGTCTGCAAGGATCTGCAGGTGGTGGTGGTGGTGGCTGCAGGTTGCTGGCAGAGGCTCAGGTCCAATGTTTGGCCAAGCTGTTTACCAGAATCTGCAGGTGAAAGAGGTGGCTGCAGGTTGCTGTTACAGGATGTAGAAGGAGGTTGGCCAGGATGTCTACCAGAATCTGTAGGTGGAGGTAGTGGATGCAGCTTGCTGACAGAGGTTGTAAATGGAGAAGCTGAGTTATCTGCCAGAATCTACAAGTAGAGGTGGCAGTGGCTGCAGGTTGCTGGGCAGAGGCTTAGATTGAGGTTGACAGAGGTCCACGTAGAACATTGGTCTTCCGCTGATGGTGAATCTGATGGAAATTGCTGGTGGAGGTTGTAGTTTGAGCATCTCCCCACAGCTGTTTGCTGCCTACAGGGAGACGGTCAGGCAGCAGACAGCTGATATAATATGAATGCAGTTTAAAACTGAACATTGTTGTGTAATGCTGTCTTTGTCAGGGTGTGGGATCAGCTCACTGGTCCATGTAGCCCTGGTCCATCTGAAGGTCACAACAAGTACAACCCTCAGACTACCGCTCCACATCATGTCAACAACTTCAGTTTGACTCCATTGTCTCAGTTTCTAACACTATTTGTTATGACTGCGCACGACAACGCATTTTCTTTTTGTCTTCAGGTTAGACGGTCTCAAGGTTTTTTTGTTTTTTTTTTTACTATAGAACATGGACAGATGTTTATTTCAGTTGCACAAATTTTGCAAGTTTGACATATGGCTGTCTAAAAGCAGATATGGCTGGAGTTATGGGAATCTTGCATCTTTTAACATCTATAATCCTTAAATTCTCCAAACCTAAACCCTACAATCTTCTTTGCCAAACTCACCTATAGCCTGTTCAGTTTGGGCTGTTGTGCAACACACAATACCAAGGGGTAACAGAACTCTTTCTTTGAAACTGAAAAATAAATTAAAAAACAAAAACAAAAACAAAACAAACAAACAAGTAAATTGCTGTTAAATTTGTAAGGAGTATTTAACATATTCTTTCAATATTTTAGTTTACTGATCCTTTAAGAATTTCTTCTGCCATCTCTCTTTGTTTTTTATTTTTTTCGATGAATTAATGTGAAATGTCTGTGGAATGTTTGGAAATTCCACTAGTGTCATTTTGGCCATCTGTATAGAGGACAAAAACCAGTGTACTGTGTATGATCTTACAAAGTAAAGCGATGTGTTATTCCAAAAGTATTGGTTAAAAACATTTTTCAATTTGACATCAAGGACTGTAACAACGCTAAGTGGGTAAACATAGTTTGAAGCATTTGTCTCCTGGCTGTTGCATATGACACCCTTACATGCTTCAATACTGAAATAAAAAGAAATAATACATGATTACAGTTGTACTCACCCTTTTTAGCCCTTGCCTGGCCAGCTTCTCTCTTGTGCCATGCAAAATTACACCAATGGTGTAGTGATTCATGTGGTATAGTCGGCCAGCATTATCGTTGTTTAAAAATATATATCAAACATTTGAAAATGGATGGATGGATGGATGGATGTTGTGTTTGTGTGTGTGCATGTAGGTGGGTGGATGGGTGGGTGTGTCATTTAGAGAGAGAAAATACAGTGGTTGAGCAAACGCCATCCTCTCAGCTAAATACAATTTATGTTAATATCAGTAATAACACCTGTGCTGGCTACCTGAAAGCTGCTGTTTGACATGTCCTTCAAGGAGAGGACAAAACAGCCTACATAAAACATGGCTCTATGAGAGCATAGATATTAGACAGAGTTCAGCAGTTTAAGTACCCATTGATATATAATGTTTACATGCTCTTTGAAATGTAGGAGGTGTCACAGATCAAAGTCTCATTTTGGGGTGCCCACTAGCTCACCTAGTGGAGTGGGCACCCCATGTGCAGAGGCTGTGTCCCTGCTGCAGCAGCTGCAGGTTTGATTCCAATACGCAGTCCTTTGCTGCATGTCCTTCCCCCTCTCTCTCTCCACAGCAAAATAGCAAATAGCCCCCAGCCCACAGCAGTAGGAGAACTTGTAAAGTCTGTAATAGTGGTTGATAGACTGAGAGTTTGAGGTCCAGTCTGTAGCATTTAGGTGATTATATTTGCAGAAATGGAATATAATATAATAACTATGTTTTCTTTAGTACCTGAGTCTTCAACAGGGGGTCCACAAACCCTAGGGGGGTGCTCAGAGTTACTCCAGGGGGGCGCCAAATTGTTTGATGATTTAAGTTTTAATAAAAGTTATTTTCTTTTTTTAAAACTTAAAATATAACTGAAAAAACAAATTAACATGAAGCTTTGTACATGTACAACAAAAACCCATTAAAGGGAAACTAAACCCCCCTCTATGGGCATTACTCCGCCCACAGCTGGATTTCAAAAATTCAGAAAAGATAGGCAGAGCTGAGGAGGGGGGGAGTGAAGATTGTCCCTCGCTGCGGGGAGAGGAGAGAGGGCTTTTCATTGTGCCGATGGTGGCTTGGAAATCCCCCCCCTAACTGTGTCACATGGGCAGAGGGGAAGGCGGCTGGAGCTCAGCTGGTCCCCTTCTCCACACTTCGACTTATTTTATCCTACTTGGTTCTATTTCTCCCTCTCTGGGAGCCTGGGCTCACCGCACAGCAGCCCACCGCATCCATCCACCCCTCCCTCCCTCGCGGCCCCGCACATGTACCCTCGAGGCTCGTCTCTCTGTCACGGCCCAGCGGCCCTCCACCCCTCCCTCCCTCACCGCCCCGCACATACACTCCCGAGCCTCGGCGCCTCTCCTTGACCAGTTAACCTAAATACTATAAACACACTACTAACTGTACACCTACACTAAAATACACTATGCTAACAATACAATTCGACAAATTACTAGCTATTCTCTCTGCTCTACTGCTCTCTCTGCTCTGATCCAACCTACTCGCTATCAGTTTGATAACTGCAGACAGAATGGTTTTATAGTAAGGGGAGGAGTAAAGGGAGGAGGGCAGGCTTTAGCGTTGGTGGTTAGTGACATCATTCGCCTCGAAAAAGAGTCATTCGCCTCCAATGTAATGTAATGTAAATTCAAATGTAGTAACCAGGTGTCAAGCTGTAGAGGGCACTCCATACCACATTTTTAAAATAAAATATAGATTTTCAACAGTTTGCACTAAACTGTCAAGATTTTGAGCAGGATCAGTCAGTAACACTACTTCACAACCAGAAACAATGATTATCAGCTGAAAAAAATGATTTTAGGGTTTAGTTACTCTTTAATGATACGCTGACTGTTACCAATGAATCCTTGTGCAATCCTGTCAGCTAGCTAAGTCTAAATAACTTTGCGGGACCTATCTAGAACAGCGCCGTAGCTAGATACTAAGAACAGTTACATACTATTAAAACATATTGGCCAGGTAGCTGTAGTACTATTCCAAGTGCACAGACATTCTTGGGGGCCACAATGGATCATTTTGTGATGCACTGTCCACCTCAGAAACCACCGGCAAAAGAACAGTGGGTAACGCTAACGCACATAGCCATGCTACAACTGCTGTTCACTGGGCAGCTACAGGCAAACAAAAATGAGAGAAAACCAAAAGCTTTTATTCAGGGTATTATCTCAAGTGCAACTCAATTCTACCCAGGGAGCAGGTCCTTGTTGATGGACATTGCCGTATTGGATTGCAGTGTTTCCAGTAGCAGCCCAGAACGGGTAAACACTGGCTCTAGATAGGGCCAATCATGTTTTTGTGTCATTAACCATAGTTAAGGCCCATCTGCAAGAGCAGTGTCAGGTAAACACAGATTTGTGATGTGAAAGCATGATATTCAGTGTTTTTACTGGTTTAAATTACCTGGGTCGTGTGCTTTAGAAAGGAAGAGACATCTGTGGATAACTCAGCTCCTGGTAAAATCCTCCTAAATGTCTGGATTGGAAGATATCAGAGAAAAAAGAAGAGCACACATTAATACTTGGTGGGCAAGCCGCCTGTCTCAGTTGAGCTGAAAAGCGTTGAAGAAACACTGATTTGTAGTGTGAGACTGCTTTATTCAATGGTGTCACCAGTTTAAATCATCTGGTTCATTTGGTTTGGAGAGAAAGAGACCTCTACAAATAATTCCACTCACAGTAAAAAAACAACAACAACCTGAATGACTGGATTAGAAATAAGGTAAGCACACATTAAGTTATGAGAGAAAAAGGCTGAGTATACAATAGCATGTGTTGGGCAAGCTGCCCATCTCAACAGCATCAGAGAAACACTGATTTGTAACATAAAACTGCTCTATTCAGTGTTTTTACCTGTTTTAATCTCCCGGTCTATTTGTTTTGGAGAGGAAGATACCTCTGTGGATAATTTAGCTCCTGGTGAAAACCTCTTGAACAATGAACTGAAGGAATTCTAACCAGGAGGAGTTTCAAATGATTGCAGCACCACTCGATCCCTATAAATCTTACTCACTGAACCTTTAAAATGTAGGTGCTATTGCTCCTCTCATGTCTGTATTTGAGGTTCATAGGCCATAAGCTAGTTGTTGCAAAGGCTGGAATCGTTTACATCATTATACTTAATTCCAGTCTTATTTCATCAAGTCTTCCTCAAGACAAATGACAGAACTTTGTCTTGTATATCCTGTAAGATATTAAGTCCTAATGTATGCCTACTACTTTCACTTCAGTTATATGGTTATGGTTGTTTTTAATCCATATATATATATTATATACAGAGTATATAGTCATGTTGTGTTGATGAAGTCTATGGTTTCATGTCTGTGTGGGGATAAACAAATCAATATTTAAATCCACACACACAAACATCAAACATTAAAGGACAACTTTGGTATTTTTCAACCTGGGCCCTATTTCCCCATGTGTATGTGTGTGTATGATTCATAGGTACAACTCGTTCTAAAATTGGTTCAGTATTGAGGGAGGAGGATGCAACCGGGAGCCGGGGGCAAATGTGTCCCGTATTAGCTTGTGCATTAAAAGTGTTTTTTTTCGCCACTGACCAGTTCAGATCACCAGTGCTATGAGAGCTATGAGTGGACTGAGCTGTCAGTCAGTGTTGGAGCAGAGAGGGGGATGGCTGCCCTGCTGGGTACTGAGTATGTGTGTATGAAGTGTATGTATTACGCTAGAAGAGTCAGAGGACGGAGTCTTTTACGTACTACCCCCTGGAGTGTTACCAGAGTTTTTGGAGTGCTCAAATAAACGGGCCTTTTTCCCGAATGCAAGAACAGGATGTCACGCAACAAGCCTTACAAATTAATATTTAAAAAGCTTTCATAGGCTGCCTTTATCGGACGGCAAGATGCTGAAGTTGTGGCTAGTTGTGCTACAAATGGATGCTGACACTCCTGTCCAGACACCACCATCGGGTCTGCAGTACTCACTTCTCCCAAGATGACTACTGCCAGCCGAAGAAGAGAAGACATCCAATCCCGAAACACCTCTTCCTCAAGAAAACGGCTGTCCCACGAGTAGAGAGAGCTACAGACACAGTGGAGCAAAGCTCGTGACATCACACAGCCCAGAGGCAAGGGAAAGGCTAGTATGCTATTTACAGAGATAGCACTGGCGATCTGAACAGGTCAGTGGCGGAAAAAAAACACTTTTAATGCGCAAACTTATATGGGACGCATTTGCCCCCTGCATCCGGCTCCCTCAATACTGAACCAATTTTAGAGTTGTACCCATGAATCATACGCGCACACACACATGGGGAAATAGGGCCCAGGTTGAAAAATACCGAAGTTGTCCTTTAATGATCTTGTCATACAACTCTGGTCCATAAATGTATCAATAAGAGATCTTATTTCTAATTCTATTTTTTGATTTCTCAACCTCAGTTTCTACAGTGATACATTCCATAACATTCTCTATAACAACTGACACTTGATTTTATATTTTAAATATTATTTTTATTTGAATGTGTTATGGAGCAGCTGCAAAGTAAATTTCTTTCAGGATCAATAAAGTATCTATCTATCTATCTATCTATCTATCTATCTATCTATCCCGTTCACAAGCTGATATGTGTAAGCTTTCTTAAAGCTGCAGTAGGTAGAAAGCCTGAAAACGGTTGATTTTTGAGTCTCATCTGAGTTAGGTTTCGTTTGTCTCCGCCCTGAGCCCCTCCTACCAGACGAGCATGTGAGTATTTTATCCTACTTGGTCCCTACTAGCCCACCCATCCCTCCCTCACGGCCCCGCACATATACACCCAAGGCTTGGCTCTCCCTCTCCGCACAGCAGCCCTCCCCATCCCTCCCTTGCAGACTCGCACATACTCCCGAGCCTCGGCTCTCCCTCACTGCGCAGCAGCCCGCCCCGCACATAGCCAATGCTGGAATAGCTATTTTACCTGGTGCACTGTTCGCCATTGCCGCTTGCTCTCCCCTTCTGTCGGTGGCACAGGAACGCGTATATGCAGTAGAACAGCCAATAGGAATGCAGTGGTCTGAGCTGACCTTTGATTGCTTGATGCACATTGGCTTGATACTGATTCTTTAGAGACTGAACACAGAGCCATGGTGAGGTGCAGAAACCTATTGTTTGTCTCAGACCACTTGATTTACATTATGCTTAGAGGATATTATAACATTTTTACTCAATTATACCAAAACAATGTTGCCTACTGGAGCTTTAATTTATAAAACAACTATGCTGTCCCCTCTGATTGATACATTTTTTTTTTTTATAAAATACAATCCATATCCCTAAATTTCATCAAGCTGCTGTGGTTGAAAATAATAATGTAATAGTCTCACACAGTTAGATGCAAGCATTTATTTGCTTAGGAAAACCAAGTAAGGAGCTAACAGTCTAAAACTAGAACTACGGCTTTGTGGTTGTATGCCTCTGTAAACCACTCAAGTTGCCATGAGTCAAAGTGGACACATTTGAAGAAATCCTTTAAGGTGTTCTTGGAACATTGTGCTCAAGAGAATGGGATGGACGGAGAATCAAAACAATCAAAACATGTTGATGTGTGCATTTACACAGCCTCTCTCATGGCTGGAGGATGTTAACGTGCTATCAAGTCAGGTTTAATCATACATTCACCTATTGTTCTTGTAGGATTTTGTTTTGCTCACCTTCACACTGTATCACAAAAGTGATGTTTAACCAGGATTCTTCTTGCTATCTGGTATGTCCCACAGTCTCAGCTGCCTCCTGCTTCCTTCTGCTTCCTGGTTCCAGTGCCTCTATGGGTGTTGACATTCGTCAAGGTTCACATTTTCTACCTTTGAACTTCTTGAAGTACGAGAGCAACACACTGAGATCAGCAGCTTTGAAACCAGTCTCATATAAAGGTCAACTGTGTGCTACTGTAGTAGATGTATGACATAACTGACATATATGTCAGATATGGCCAAAACTCTGATAGGGGCCTTCCTGAGGTACAGCAGACGCAAAATCTGAGAAGAAATATCATTTAAAAATCATTAAACAAAACACAATATCAATTGTGAGTGCTGACTTATTGGTTATCCTCGCAGGGATCAGTGATGTATTCAATTATCATGAAGTCACTCTAACCTGCAACTCAGACTCTGGGGCCTCTCTGCGGTCGCGGTTGGTACTACTACTTGGGCAAACTTCAGGAGCTCCGGTTTTAATTTTACCTCCTACCAAAGTTCACGGTCTATGAAGAAAAAATTAGGGAGCGCTGCACTGGGTCACACGAGGTGTAGGAGATTGAAAAAAACCCCAGATAGCCTTCACAGACAGGGTAAGTAGTCACACAAAAATTAAAAGCAATGACTGTCCAGCTTACTCAGTGTCAAAGTCCGTGCTGTGGGCTGGCAGACCAAAAATGCATCCAAGGCACTCTGATTGTGGTTAAAAATATTTTATGAATTAATTTACAGACCAACACATTTCGAGTCTTCATCGGGGTATAAGAGACTTGGGGGACGGGTGTTCAATGAAAAACTCATCATTAGATCATGTGACAGAGGTCACATGACATGTAGTGCCCACATGAAAAAAATAAATAAAGATAAATTACCGCTCTGCAGATGTATTATGATGTCACAGTGAAGTTTACATTTGACCTTTTGGATAAAAAAAAGTCATCACGGTTACTGAACAGATTTATGCAAGTTGATATTTAAAATAAAAGTCAAATAAGGGTCAATAATGTTTTGAAAACATGATCAACCAAACTATTCATTTGTCATTTTATGGTAACGGTAGTAAAGTTAAGCTAATGTCGTCAAAATTTAATATTTGCATACGAAATTAAATGAAAAATAAAATTTAAAAAAACCTTCTGATCATTCATTATTGTTAAATGATATATTTGATGTTATCCATTATATGTATGCTGAAATAAATTCACAAGTATGATTTCCTTTCTGTCTAAAGCCATGCTCAACTGAACCAGTAACCTTTTCATCGTTATTTCCTTGCCAATTCTAATACTCCGCTGAAATACACACGCGTTGTTGTGAAACCGGCAAACGTCATTTCAACTGCACAAAGTTAATTATTAGTTACTTAAAAGATACAATAGGCTATAATATCTCTATAAACTCAACTGTCCTTCACATTTCACAAACCTCTACAAAATCACCTTAATCAGGATTCGATCCGGAATTGTTGCGGCCACAGCGCAGAGTAGGCCTATTAACCTCTTTACGATCACGGCGAGCTATCCCATGGTACAGTAGCTGTAATGATCAGCCACAATATGGTATGACCAAATTAAAACAGTGACTTTACACAGCAGTAGGCTATTGCTCATGCACCACATTAATGTAGCCTACTTTTGAATGTGTTTTTATAAAGTCAGGGCTGTGTATTACTGTATTGTATTGCATAGGAGTTTTGTTCAGTTTGTGTTGGGCTTTAGGGCCACATAAATTCAAGCTGCACATTGTTAAAGGATCAAAAGATGAAGTTCAGAAGTCAGTTATCCTTTGCAGAGACAATAAATATAAGATAAGATAAGATAAGATAAGATAAGATATGGCTTTATCACAAAAAGTTGAAATTTTTGCATTACAGAAGAACAAGAGTCAGAAGCAAGAGAAAAAAGTAAAAAAGTGATGGAATGTTTAAAAAAGCGTTAAAATGTCCATAATTGATAGTTGCACAGGATAACTGAAATACACACATGGTGTGTAGTAAATTTAATGTAAAGATCTCATCTGGCTGGATGAAAATCTGAATGTTACACAGTGTAAATATGTTCTTTCTTGCACTGTGGGTGTCACAACCTGTTACTGAAGGAGTTGATTAAGGTCCCTATAGTCTCATGCAGGGGGTGAGAGGTGTTGTCCATGATTAATGTCAGCTTGGCAAACATCCTCCTCTCACTCACCTCCTGTTGAAAAGGCAGTGGGGACTGAGTAGCCAATCAGTGGTCAGCTAAGGGTGCGCCTCTGGATTCTGTCTCACAAGTCCGTAGGAAGAGATGGCTTGCCAGCAGTACAGAGAGCAACGTGTTCAAAGAGAAGAAAAGTTAATAGTGTGCTACCAGTGTTTATAGTTTAGGAGTAAGTCAAGGGTAACTTGTACGTCCATCAAACTCGTTAAGTAGTCTGTTCCCACATATATTAAAGTGTAATTAGCCTGGGCATTTAAGTTTAAGTTGTGCATTTCTGTTAAGTGTAAGTAGGCTATTTGATACATTGTAGTTGCACAATGTTATTGAGTGCATTTCCATATAATACTGATATTAAAGGCATGCAGTAGCCTACATAAGTTCAAAATGTATAGTTGGATAATAGGTAGGATAATAGGTATTTGATAATGCAACAAGAGTACATGTGCATTGTGTATTTTGGTGAATGTATTATTATAATTTGTATATTCTGTTTATGGTTTTCAGAAACCACAAGTTCCTTCACCATCATTTCAGTGAATAAAGAAATTCTTAATTGGAATAAGGCCTGATTATTACACTGCTATCTGTAAAGGCAAACACAGAGTTCTGACCGGACTCTCCACAGTGATTTGATTTATCCAACCACCATATTTACTCCTTTTCACCTCCTCTATGGAATCAAGAGGGCAGTCTAAGAGCTAACCCTGCTAACCAGTTTGTCTTTTTCTGTCCATCTCTGGACAGAAATTCTTTTGAACTACACTGAATGCCACCACAGAAAAAAAAACGTCCTCAACAGTGTCCTGCACATCTATGGTGTGCTCATGAAAAAGCAACACAAAAACTGTAACAAAAGCCACACAATGCACTGCAAAGCTGGTGTAGGTGGTGAAGAATTTGTTGAAGAAGACTGTAAACAGTCACTAACATATGAAATGAAAGGGCAATATAAATCTAAGTCATATCATCATAATCATATGCCTATCACTGGCAGTGTAATACCAATGCCAACCACTGGTAGTACTGGACCCCAAAGGGTTTAATGAAGATTAATTTATCTCAGTATTATTTGGTGCGAACAGAGAGACAACTCGTGTAAATGTGTAATCTGTAAATATGAAACAACTTCCACAAACAAAAAAAAGATTTGTAAACTCACAAATTGTTTTTTGCAAATTTAAAAATGATTGGGAAATATGCACATTCCAAAAATTAAAAGAAGAAGAAGTGCAATCCACAGGAGTTGAATTGAGATTCACAAATAAAACTGGATTCAAAAACATCTGTTGTTGTAGTTGTAGTGTTAGGAAGATCACAGATGTTTTTCATTTAGTTAAGTGTATTCACAGATTTTTTTTTAACAATTTGTGGAATTAGGGTATATGCAGATCATTTTTTAAAGTAAATTAGTAAATTAGTTTTTTGATTTGATATATTTCTTTGTATTTGCATTAAGTGTTTTATATTTAGGTTACAGAATACACACGAACACACGGATCGTGGATCTGTTCACACAAATAATACCGAGACAAATCTCTCTCTCCATAGCTTTTACCCTTTGAATCGCTGTATGGGTAAAACGGATGTCCCTATTTTCAGGTAGAAATCCAATAGAACATTTTTCCCATAGTCCCTGAACACTGCGGGAGAGCAACGTTGTTTCTTGCCTCCGCCCCCATTCGATGTTGTCCGACTAAAGCCGAGTGTTTCCGAAAAGTAACTCGTGGTCTCATTTCATTGGCGAGCTGCTCGTCCAATGAGCTGCGGCCATCTGTGCAGGGTTGGTCGCTGTTGAGATTCTCAGGTTACATTTCCTCGAGGCTTTTATTAGCAGATTTCACCTCATAGCTTCTCTCCTTTTCTCCCTGAGCCGGTCGCACGCCACCGACATGAAGCTCTCAGCAGCGATTCTCGCAGTATTTGCATCGATAGCTGTCACCATTGACGCCACCGTCTACTTCAAGGAACAGTTTCTGGATGGAGGTGCAGTATCATGTCTTCTTGTCCTGTGTTTGAATGATAGTGCTGTGAAAGTGGCTGCCTTAACAACCCCTAACAGTAGTGTTATCAGTTGGTAGTTTATCTTCTATATCTGGTATTTTAAAGAAAATGTATCTTTTAAATCAACCTTACTGTGTTAATTTAACCCCTTTCAATAAGCTTGGCCTGGTTATGTCTAGTACTCAACTGAGAAATTATTATCAGGAAAACCCCTTGCTGAAGTAGCTTAACACAGTGACATTAAGTCCGTATTCCAGTTTTGGTTTTAAATTGCAGTTGAAATAACAAATAATGCTTTGGCAGACATCCTCGTCGGTGAGTCCAAATACTCTTTCACTTTTGATATGGCACCGAAAAATATTTAGGGCTTTCGTGTCAAGTCTGGTATCGGCCGCAGTGACCAATAGTCATTAGCTGTCCTCAATGTAAGTTACCGAACCAGTTAGGGACTGGTCTGTAGTTATCAGAGGAGAGGGATGGCTGGGGTGTGACTTCTTTTTTGTTTTCTTTTTTTATTCCTGAGCCTCCCTGAGTGATTGGTGGACCCCCGCCGCCCCCACCACACACACACACACACACACACACACACACACACACACACACACACACACACACACACACATATCAGAATTTTATTACTAGACTGTTAAAACTTACCCTTTGATGTTTGAATGTATAAAGATGGAGATGACATGCTAAGTCGTTAAAAAAAGCCTCAGTTTTTCACTCTTGTCATGCATGCTGGTAAGTTGCAAAGTGCAAACGGTTTATTTTTGCCCAAATTTTAAATGAGACTCAGCATAAAGTAATTTTGTTGAAATGACAACATTTTAAACTCAGACTTTGTTCTGATTTTTTTCTGACTAATTTGTCATACATGATATGTCTTTTGGAAATTTGAAGATCCAATAATAATTTCTTTTTTTACAGTTTCTGTCAATGATGAATGGTGTAAATTTGGTGATTTCTAAAGCCACAGTGTGTAGGAATTTTCCCATCTAATGTTGAAATCACATATTGCATTCAAACAGATGGTGCACTCTAGCGCCTCACTGTTTCAAACACGTATTGCAACAACGGTAGCCGCTGTGTACAAAAAAGCTATGATAACACTGATGAAACCATGTCATCCGATACTACATGGAGTATTCATTCAGGCTCCTACACAGACACATGCGACGCGAGTTGACAAACCCCCTCCTCACCATGCTGGCTTTGTTTACAACGTAGGACTGTTGGGGCGGGTGTAAATTGAAACAGCTGTTAGTGGCCAGCGGCACTACTGCCGCATAGCAAAGTCCCACTCTTTGAGCATAATGCATAATGTATTATGCAGCATCACGGGAGATGGAATCCTTGTCGCCAAGAAAGTGCAAAAGGGAATCAAAAAGGCAGCGTGACCGGCGAATTAAAAAAACAAGGGTCAGCATTGGGGTTGCCTTTCCCGGGTGGAGAGAGCTGCTGAAGGAGAAAGGTAATATAATCACGGCTAATCACGGCTAACGGCTAACACCGGCTAACGGCGGCGCAGTGATGGGAGGAGAGGGATGAGGCTGTTAGCGACTGGCCGCTAACACGGGCTAACAGCCAACAGCAGCACTGGCCTGTGATTGCATTACCATCCTCGCTCAGCAGCTCTCTCTACCTGGGAAAGGCTACCCCGATGTGGGCCTTCGTTCTGTTCTGTTAATTCGCCGGTCACGCTGCCTTTTCTATTCCCTTTTGCGCTTTCTTAGCGACAAGGATTCCGTCTCCCATGATGCTGCATATGCATGATCCTGCATTATGCTCAAAGAGTGGGACTTAGTTTCAAATTTGCCAGGGTAGTAGCGAAGCGCCTCTTCAGCTCTCCTTCGGCTCCTCAGTCACGCAGTGCTGGCCTGGCTCTCAACGAAAACGCCGAAGGCGGTGCTGTATGTCCCTTGCTGGCGGGTGTATTCTCAAGATGGCGAAACGTTATGGAACCCCCCAGACGACTTACCCGCACAATGTACAAACAAATCCTAAATTTTCCTTTTACGAGAATAAGTCAGATTATTGGTGGAGGTAATAGTACACCAGTGATGACATATTTATGAATGCAGATATCAATCTTTGCCAATAAACAATTGAAAATGTTATACAATGTCCCTTTGAAGAAAAGATCAGGGTCTGAAGTTAAGGTTTTTTCCTACTTGCCCTGCTGGGCAAGTATTTCTCAAATCTACTTGCCCCATCTAAATTCTTACTTGCCCTGCCTAAGAGGTTCTTTTTCTGGCTGTGTGGTGCATATTTTCGCTCATAACTTATATCTTACATCAGCAGAGACGCTCAGGCAATGGAGGCAGCAGCACATAAAAAAGCAGCACACTGCAACTGGCCCCTTCGTGGACAGAAACAGGAGAGGAAATACATGATTACAGGCCTGGAGTTAAGTCATTTTTAAGGCAAGCCCACATTGGCCTTTGATAAATACAAATTTATTGGGGCATCACGGCCAAAATGTGGGGCACCAAGGCCAAAACCAATGGCGCAATAACAATATGTGCTAATTACATTGAATGAAGACAAAACAATATATGTTTTGAAAAACACTACTGAGTTTATTAAAACTGGGTGTGCATTTATTTATTTATTTTATTTATTTATTTATTTGATTAGGACAGTGCACATCGATCAACATGTCAGCCAAAGCATCAATGTAAATGTACCGGAGTTAGCATAAATGCTAATTTTAGTCCGTTGTCCTAAGGCAGATTTTTTTAGAAAAAAGACATATATACATACACATATACACAATGCACAACTACAATATACATAAAACATACAAGGATCAATACACATAACTACTTCCAATCCATGTAGGAAGCTAAAGGTTACTCATGGGAGCAGATCTGATTTGTCACTAACCACTGAGTCTTTTTGAATGTGGTGTAGTTGTGACAGCTCCTGACATGAGCAGGCAGTGAGTTCTAGGACTGCACTCCTCTGATGGACACCACCATTTGGCCAAATTTAGTTCTGCGCCGCTGTACATAGCAATCTCCTCTACTCAGTGCTCTGGTGTTTGCTCTAGATGATTTTTCTTTATGAATTCCTGTATTGGTGGTGGGGCTAAACCATTCAGAACCTTATAGACAAGACATACATCCAAAAAAACCTGGTAGCTGTCAAGATCCAGAATTTTGTACTTATTGGTAATTTTACAGTAGTGGTAATGTACAGGTTTTTTGTCTAAGGTTTTGATTGTTCTCTTGAAGAGAGACTTGATTGGTTTTAAAGTACTCTCACTTGTGTGTGACCAAGTTGTGTAGCAGTAAGAAATATGAGAAAATATCATTGCATGCATGTAAGTCTTGGCTGCCTCTATAGTTAAGAAGGGTCTTATATGTTTGAAATTTGATAAGTTAAATTTGATTGTGTTCTTGACAGTTTTAACATGCTGCTTAAAATTCAGATTAGAGTCAAAGTTTACACCAAGGTACTTAAAATGGTCAACCACATCAAGTCTCTCTCCACCCACAATGACTGATGGTAGCTGTCCTTCTGTTGACTGACGAGAGAAATACATACAGACGTCTTTTTTATATTCAGGTGTAGGCAACAGTTTTCGAGCCAATGGGACACTGGCACCATAGCTCCTGAGAGGATTGCAGCAGATTCTTGTATTGAGTTGGCATGACAGTATATTACAGTGTCATCAGCATATAATTGCATTTTTATGTTTCTACAGACATCAGGTAAATTATTAACATACAGGCTGAATAGAACAGGACCCAATATTAAACCCTGTGGTACACCAGTGGAGCAGGTGAGATATGTAGACAATGAGTCACCAATTTGGACTGCCTGTTTCCTGTCCGTCAGGTAGGATTTCATCCAACAGAGGGCATCACTTGAAAAGTTGAAATGACTTAATTTGGCAATAAGCAAATCATGATTAATGGTATCAAAAGCACGCTTTAAATCAAGGAATACAGCTGCTACAAAACCGCCCTGATCCAACAGACTCTTCAAGTTTTCTAGGAAATAGCAAGTAGCTGTCTCTGTTGAATGGAATTTCCTAAATCCAAACTGCATTGGATGCATAGTGGCATAACCATTATTTAAGTGTTCTGTCAATTTTGTGGTCGCCCATTTCTCTGCTACTTTCTAAATTATTGGTAAAATACTTATTGGTCGGTAGTTATCAGGTTTTGTCTTGTCCCCAGCCTTAAAGATTGGGGTGACCCTCGCAATCTTCCAACTTGATGGTACCATTCCTTGTTTTATGGATAGGTTAACGAGATGTGCAATTGGGTCAGCAAGAACCTCCTTATGGGTCTTTAGAAAATCACTACTAAGACCATATGCATCTCTGGCCTTTGAACTTTTTAGGGATGAAATTATTTTTATTACCTCTGAGACAGATATTTCTTCTATGCTAAATATTGGTTTACTTAGATCTACAGGATTGTGAGGAATATGTGAGCATTTAAGATGCTTCGTCAGTTCCTCAACTGATTCAATGAAATATCTGTTAAGGTGGTTCACAATGATGTCTAGATTGTCAGTTATTTCATCATTTACCTGGAGCTGTAGAACGCTATAGTTAGACTTTTCTCTTTTCAGTAACTTATTTAAATTATTCCATATCAGCTCCCCATTATCATTGACTGGGGATATATCTCGTTTGTTGTTGTTTTGATTCATGTCCCTTATTTTTTAATTCTTTGAAATCTCCTTATTCTTTTGTTATCTCCTAGTTATTAAGAAATTATTATTAGAAGAAGATTCTTTATTGTCCTTTCTCAGCACATTACATACATTAAAATGAAATTTGACCTCTGCATTTGACCCATTCTACTGTATACACTTGGAGCAGCGGGCAGCGTCCGGGGACCAACTCCAGTTCTTTTGCCAATGCCAGTGGTCAGGGTCACTGACAGGAGTATTCACCTAACATAGCCTACTTTAATTATATAATTATTTATATTTGTCTATGTATATTTTTACATAAATCCCCAATATTTTATTTGACTTAAAAAATCCTCTTCCTTCATTTAATTTGACAGTGTTTATTGTATTGTATTATATGAATTAATTCTCTACAGGATCTTGTATGTTCTTTAACGTGTGTTCAATTTATTAAAAAAACAAAAAACAAAAACGTTTTGGTGAACCCTGCAGCGAAGTGAACCCTCTTCTTCAAAGAGGATCTTTGCCTCCCAGTTTGTTCCTGGCGACAGAGAGTGATGCGTCTCTCTGCTCAGAGGATCTTTGTCCCATGAGAGCAGGCACAGTTTCCGCAGTGTAAACAGCTTTCGCCGGCGATATGACAGTCACTAGAAGCACATTATGACCCTTTGTAAAAGTTTGTGTGGTACCTGTGTTGTAAATGAGCTAACGTTAGCGGCTAAGGACTGAGAGGTTGTCCGCTGTGTGTGTGTGTGTGTGTGTGTGTAAGTGTGTGTGTGTGTCGGAGTAATGTTACGTTAACGTAGCCGTAACCTTGCTATGCTGTTTGTCATAAAAAACAAGGCATGGTACACTGGCTGTATGGGTAGAGGGGCATTACGGCCACACACCGGGGACTCCACAGCACTGGCTGTTTGGCCGTGGTATAATTCCTGCCCTGCGATTAGAAATAATAAAAATAAAAAAATCTGAGTCGGTGCTGCTTGCCCGATTGGGCATGTCTGTGCAGGGTCTGCTGGCCCGCCGGCTATTTTTACTTGCCCCGGGCATTCAGGCAACTGTTAATGTCAGACCCTGAAGATGACTGTAAAATAAATGCAAAATACAAGCATTTAAATGTGTCTGCCCCTCCTTTAAGCTAAGATAAAAAACTAAGTCCTTCCCTAGGCTTAAACAATTATTTGACATGCCTCCTCCTTCTTGCACCACCCCCTCCCCCTCCTAAATAACAAACAAAGTAGCGTAATACAGTAAGGTTAAAGCCTAGTTCAGATTACACGATTTTCACCGCAATTTTGATGTCGCAGAGGATCTTGAGAGCCACCTTGGGTCGGAGGTGAGTCGGAAGATGGACTGCCCTCAAGTGTGAACAACCCTCCGAGCCAGTCGCGCCCTCATCTGAGACTGGGACTGGATATCTGGCATGGCAGAAAACTGGAGAGGCGGGATATGTCCCACGTCAGCACGCAGGGTGTCTGTGGGGTCTTAAAAAGTATTAAAAGTTGATAAATCAAATGTCGGAAAATTAAGGCCCTTAAAAAGTATTAAAAAGTCTTAATCCTGATTTTTATGAAGTATTAAATTTTCTTGGCATTCAAGCTTTGACAAAAAGTATCCATGAATGTATAATTTATTTTCCTCCTCAGACTATTGCAAACAACGATGTGTAGGTAGGCACACTCCGACTGCCACTTGGGGCCGTGCGCGTACCTGTGCGACATCACGCGATGGCGCATGTCCAGGCTCCAAACAGAGGAGCAAAAGACAATAAAAAATCCTTCTCATCTTATCTGAGTTCTGTTGTATGTTTGTGCTCCATAGATTTAAGTGCAAACTACAACTGTGAAGTAAGTTAAAGATGCTTTTCTGCTAACAACAGCTTGAAGTGGTATTGAGGTCTTAAGGTTTTTTTGGAAGGTCTTAAAAAAGTCTTAAAAAGGTATTGAAATTAACGTCAGAATTCCTGCATATACCCTGAAATATGA
>CM069303.1:1540000-1667500 GCA_035609425.1 Epinephelus awoara | reverse complement strand
CGGATTCTCAGCTGTTTGCCATTGCACGCCATTTGAAAGTGCTGTGACATTATCTTCAACATGACACTCCCTGAATCCTTTCATTGAGAAGCAAACAGAGGTCTGCAGTTTGTCAGTTGCATGGCACAGTGTATGCTGTAGTGCTGTGGGCTGCCAATTTCCAGCTTGTGGTTGTATGCCTTTGTGCACCAGTCAAGTTTCTCTTAACATGGATGCTTCACACACATTTTCCCCCCTGATGGCACAGAACATTTATATAATCAGCACAAGTTTCAAGGTGGACACCAAAGATTAGTGTCATCAATTCAGTATCTGACCAAACATTTCTGCTTCTGTTCCTGAGATATGACCTTGAATAATGGCCAGAAAAGTGTTTTATGTAGAGCATTATGTCAGAATGAAAGAAGAATGAGATGGATACAAGGTCACAGTGACCTTTACCGCTGTCCACTGTCAAATTTAAAAAAGAATTCCCTCAAACCATTCTTGAAATATTGCATTAACAAGAATTAGATGGATGCAAGGTCATGGTGACCTTTTCCTTTGACACTTGACCAAAATCAATCAACCAAAAAATTAACCAAATTCAGCATTGAGTCCAAGTGAACATTTGTGCCAAATTTGAAGAAATTCTCTTGGGGTGTTCTTGAGATATTGCATTCACAAAGATGGGATGTACATATGTACATACAGACAACCCGAAGACATAATGCCTCCAGCCACTGCTATCGGCAGCACGGAAGCATAACAAAATTGCAGTTGCTACTGATGGTAGCTCAGGTATTTAAAAAATGGCACATTTGGGCAAAATGTCCTGTGTCACACAAGTGATGATATTAGTGCTGATTCTCTCTGACCAAATGCTGTTGTTTTACCTTCACCTTCTGGTATTGACTCAGCTCATCCGGAACCTCGACCAAGTTCTGTTTATTGACACTATATCTCTACAGAGAAAGAAAAGAGATGTTGCAAAAAAATACAACTGATGTCACATTTATGACATTTGGTTTGTGGGATTCCTTATAATACTACAACTAAACGACAGACTCACATCTCCATAAGACTGATGACATGAAAAAGTATCACAATTATCAGTAGTGAAAAAAAAACAAGGATTCTTTTGCCATGTTCACACTGGACACGGAAGCGCAGTGATAACTGTGGGAAAAACAGTTGGGTGACTGCTCACACCAGATGCTCATTTCTCTGTGCCAGTCAGCAAGCAAGTCTGCTCCTCTGCTCTTTATAATCACAAGTAGAGCTCTGTCTCTGTTTGTGTGTGTGTGTGTGTGTGTGTGTGTGTGTGTGTGTGTGTGTGTGTGTGTGTGTGTGTGTGTGTGTGGGTGTGTGTGTGTGTGTGTGTGTGTATGTATGTATGTATGTATGTCTGCTCATCTCTTTGACTGTCTGCTTAGAAACAACTGACAAAAATGTGAAATAAGTAAGCATGGGATGTATATTTTATAATTCATATGAATCAGATCATTTAGATAATATATATCCTTTATATCATTCTTTACAGATTATCAGTATGTTTTTTTGCAGATTTACTCCAAAACAACACTTCAGATTGCAACCGGCTGTGAAGCTCTGTGCTGCAGTGCATACAATGTGAACAGCTCAACTGTTAAAGGTCCAGTGTGTAGGATTTAGGGGGACATATAGTCAGAAACTGAAAATAATCAATGTTTTCTTGTGTGTATAATCACCTGAAAATAAATATAGCCGTGTTGTCATTACCTTGGAATGAGCTGTTTATATCTACATGGGGAGCAGGTCCTCATTTACAGTATGTAGATCGCCATGTTTCTACAGATTGGACAAACCAAATACAGGCTCCACTAGGGCCATTCATATTTTTGCTTTGGCTGCAGTAGGAAGAAGCCCAACTGCGCTGGAGTTACACTGGTATGTAACTGTGAACTGCTATATTTGGTGTTTCAAGTGGTTGAAATCACCTGGGGCCTCATGTAGGCTACAAAGGATGCGTACGCACAAAAACGTGGCATATGTCCTTTTCCACGGCAAAGTTCAGATGTATCAAGAGTGCAATGACCATGGAAATGCGCAGTGCCTCACGCCAGCTGTAGAAACTGGCGCACGCACGTTTCTACAGCTGTTGATCCTTTGGCGACACTTAGAGGTGATGCTGGGAAACTGTTATAATAAAAAAATGTGAAAACAATTAGTCCTCAGAGTGATGTCCACATCAGAGAAACATGAACAATTAACACTGATTAACAATTAACACACCCACGTGTCTGCAATTAGATGAGTGGATATAAAAGCATGCGCAAAGTGGTGCCGAAAATACCGTTAACAACAACGGCTGCTTTAGCAGTATTAGAAGATTTGTAAATGTCGCAATACGAAGAGAGCATGTGTTCCGAGACAGATGGCACTGGCACATGATAACAGCTGGCTCATCAGCTGCTTTAGGTGCCTGAGGGCAGTCCTCCTGGAACTGTGCGCAGAGCTGCAGCTGGCAGCGTGGCATGGTGAGGAGCCATGCGCTGCCTGAATCCATACAGGTGCTGACCACACTGGGGTTCCTAGCAACAGGGGCATTCCAGAGGGAGCTGGCCGACCAATTGGGACTGCGCCAGTCGACCCTGAGCCGAGCCATGCCAGCTGTGTGGGACGGAATTATCCGCATGTCAGCCAGGTATATCAAATTCCCATACAATGCAGCTGAACAGGCCAACATTAAAGCACAATTTGCAGCGACAGCCGGTTTTCCTCACGTTATCGGAGCTATCGACAGCGTCCGATCCTCCCATGCCCCTCTACCACTGTGCCAGATTTCACATGGATTGACCAAGTCAGTGAGGAGAAAACTTGGAACAGAGACACAGACAGACACACCCACAGACAGAGTTTTCATCATTATATAGTAAGATATATATATTTGTTTTGTTTTTTCAAAATCCCAAGCAAATAAAACTGAAAGCATTTTACTGGAGATACCACAAGAGGCAAATGAGATTTTTATTTTATTTTTCTGATTCAGGTTGACTGACCCTTTAACTCAGCAACTCCAGGGAGACAAAAAAAAAAACAACCAATATTGTAAAACCCCAATTAAAATCATTTAACACACCTCTTCATTCAAATGTTGACATTCATACACAAATTAAAGACTGTCCACTAACTTTTAAAAGAACTTTCATAATATTCAGAGCAATTCACTTTTTTGTATTTTAATTATTTAACCATTTGTCTCATTTGTTTCTGCAGCTGTTAAATGTTGAGGCACAGTCTGTGTCAGCCCTCTGTTATCAGCCTACACACTGAAAGAGGTCCAACATTCTTTTTAGAGACCGATAAAAAAAAACCCAGAAACACTAGGAGTGAAATAATGAGTACTGCAACAAATCTTTTTCATTAGTTCCAATGTCCTTGCAAAGACTGCTAAATGACAAATTCTTGATAAGTATTGCAGTGTTACTAGTTTTAGTGCTGACTGTTCAATCTGCAAATACGATGCTTTTTGTTCGGACACATTAATCCAGGCTCTTGACTGATCAGAGAGGAAAAAGGCTTTGCCCTCCTTTAAAGGCTTCACAACTGTGGTAATACTTTTGTCTCATCACTCTGGTCTCTGAGTAAATAGAAAGGATTTGGGACTTCTGATTACAATCCTGGAGTGAAAACTGACAGTGAGATCCTCAGTGGACGTGGCGACAGGGAAGATAAGGAGTTGTCTGATGCTATCTGATGACATTAATCAGTTGAAGGGGCCTCCTGAGGTTCCCGATTGACTGAATCATGAAAAGAAAGAAGTGAAGAGTTAGACTTGCAGAATTATTGTAATCCACAGAGCACTGTAATCTAATAATTTCATAAAAATTACATCAGCTCCAACAAGATCAGGTGTCATTCAATACCTTTTTCCAGTTCTTACTTAATTAATGGATAAAATGTGCTGTTGTGTAATGTAAATGCCTTGTTCTTGAATAAAATATGACCCCCACAAATGTAATACCCGGACAAAAGTTAAGTGTAAGCAGGATGAAACTGCGTTTCAAATCCATCATAAAAGCCTGTGTTTTTACCTTCCTCTCTTGCCTTCATACGGGCGACAAAGTTGTAGCTCTTATTCCTTCGATAGTTCTCATAAGGGTCATCCAGTGACACCCCCACACCTTTATACTGGTCCCATTTGTCCCTGATGTCACCTCCTTTGATGGGATCCTGGATTCCCTGTTCTTTGGCCCCCAAACCACCTGAACCACTCCAGCCTACAGCAGATGGGGGGACACAATAACAACAGGAGGAAAGTTACAGATCAGGATATACAGCATTTAACTTTCATTTTATTTAATTTTCATAAGAATATTTGAGTAATTTCATTTCATCTTGGAATGGTGCATCTCAAAAAATTACAATATCGTAAAACTGTGTAATATATCTTGTCAGTTATTTCAGAAAGTGAATACTGTATATATTCTAGAAGGCCACAGAAGGTCACTGCTGAGAGGGCTGGCTGTTTGCAGAGTGATATATCAAAGCGTATTCATGGAAAGTTGACTGGAACGGAAAAGTGTGGTAGGAAAAGGTGCACATCCAACAGGGTTGACTGCAACCTTTATAGGATTGTCAAGACAAGCAGATTCTAGAACATGGGGGAGCTTCACAAGGAGTGGACTGGGGCTAAAGTGCATCAAGAGCCACCATGCATAGACATGTCCAGGAAATGGGCTACAAGTGTCACCTTACTAGTGTCAAGCTACTCCTGCACCACAGACAATGTCAGAAGCAGCTTACCTGGGCTGAGGAGGAAAAGAACTAGACCATTGCTCAGTGGTCCAAAGTCCTCTTTTCAGATGAAAGTAAATTCTGCATTTCATTGCAAAATCAAGGTCCCAAAGTCTGGAGGAAGAGTGGAGAGGCACAAAATCCACGTTGCTTGAAGTTCAATGGAAAGCTTTCACGGTCAGTGATGATTTGGGGCGCCATGTCATCTGTTGTTGTTGGTCTACTGTTTTATGGAGTCCAAAGTCAAGTCCAGAGCACTTCATGCTTGCGTCTGCTGACACGGTTTATTGAGATGCTGATTTCCTTTTCCTGCAGGACCTCGCACCTGCCCACAGTGCTAGAAACCACTTGCAACTGGTTTGCTGACCATGGTATTACTGTGCTTCAGTGGCCAGCAAACATGCCTGACCTGAACCCCAAAGGGAATCTATGGGGCATCCATTACACCTCCACAGTGACACAGACTGATCGCCTTCATGCAACAGCACTTTGATGCAGGAACTACTGCAAAAGGAGCCCAGACCAAGTATTGGGTGCATAAATAAGCATACTTCTCTACAGGTTGACATTTCTATATTATAAATCCTTTTTTGATTGGCAGTTTTTAGCTCCAAGTTTTAGCTCCAGCTTTCTGCACACAAGTTACTAGGCATGTAACGATACCAGAAACTCACAATACCATATTATCACGATAAAGAGTCCACGATACGATATATATCACGATATTTATACAAGGGGGAAAAAGAGAAAATTTACTGTTAAAAATAGCTATTTCATTCAAAAATAGTGCATGTACATGTTATTTTTTTAACTTGGAAGCATATCATAAACAAATCAACACACAGTTGAACATTTTGCTTTCATTTCCCCCCTATTACTGCTAGGCAGGCAGACATTAAAGTGCCATAACAAAGTCATGTCAATTAAAACTATAGTGACAGAATATGAAAATGGAAACAATCAGTATTTTTTATCTTACTCTGAACAAAAGTAGTGTAGTACTATTACTAGAAAGTCATCTGAATGACATCAAATTATGAGGATAGAGTAGTCTCAATATTCATCAGATATACAGAACTTAGAACAATCAGACCCCGCAACAACAACAAAATTAACAAATTAGAAATAATGTAAACTCAATAACACACAATCCCTCACTCACAGATACACAGAGAGAGAGAGAGAGAGAGAGAGAGAGAGAGATGGGTAGAGACGTGTGTAAAAGAAAACCAAAATAAATAAAGCCCAGCCATTTCCCTGGAAGTCAAAACACACATTCACTCAGTTTGTTTGTTGAAATCAAGGAGACCCTAACACTTTCTCAGAACAGGAGATGAGGAGAGGAAAGCTCTGCTCCTGTGCTTTCATGTGATATGCGTGGCATTTCTGTGCGACCCTGCATACCCGGGTAATCCATCCAAAAGTAATGTGTGTGCAAAACTGTATGAAAGCTTTGTCATACATTATTTTAATGTAAATTTATCTTATTTTTTCGCTGTGAAAACATTGGACGTGCTCACCTGCGTGCGCAGTTGCATGCAAAGTATTATGGGGAATGTAGTCGCACAGTCATATTACTGGCTCTGTAGGAGAACGCAGTTATATAACGATGGTATCGAGAATTTATTTTATTGCGACACCGTGAAATTCGATATATCTTTACATGCCTACAAGTTAATGAAAGGGAGCACCTCAAACGTTTGAATTAAATTGACCTAGGCCGCAGTTCTTAACTCGCTGGACGAGGAAACACCCTTTTTTTTTTAATTTGTTTTGAACAGTCCATGGATCCATAGAGGAATGAAGAGCGACCCAGCAGTTACTCGATACCTGCAGCTCAATGCCCTCACACTGATCCAAATCAACCATTGTGTCCCTCCACGGCCACTATTACCTCAAGCTGATTTTGAGTGCCTGCACTCCTTTTTCTCATTCTCTCTTTCCTCTCATACTAACCTACACATACACACTCACATGCACACACAGACACACATACATTTGTTAAGAAACATCACCCTGCGAGCAGCTCATTAGGAGAGCTCAGATTTACCACTACTTAAACACACCCATGTTAGCACAGTACTGGTGTTTGTGTAGTAGCATTAGTTTAGGACATGTTTATTAATTCAAGTGTTTTATACATTTATCAATAATTACTTCTTAATAAATAAGCTGCAAGCTGTAATCATCAAAATTAAAACACAAAAAGGTGTAATGAATCTAGAATATATTAAAGTTTAACTTTTTTAAATTAAATTACAAAAAAAAAAACTTTCCCATGATATTCAATTTTTTTGAGATGCACCTGTACATGGTGTGTTTGGGAATTTTATGTCCGTTTAACCTGAGTTCAGTTCAGTTGAAATAATGAGAGCAAAAAGACCGTACCCATCTTCATCAGCAATTGATGGCCTTTGTTCTCCTCTCCGAGCCTGATATCGGCTGTCAGTTTGGAGGGAGGGGCACCCAACACTGATGTGGAGCTGTAGAGAACAGTAGAGGTGGTGATCTATACTACACTTCGCAGAAAAAGGCTCTTCATGAAAACATCTTACCAAAGAACATCGAAGGGGACTTACGGAGGGGAGGAGCTCTGGGATTTGGGGCCACGGCGTCTCTTGGCAGGTGAACGTGAGCGGGATCTGGATCTGGAGCGAGAGCGACTCCGTGATGACCTGGATCTACTCCTGGACCTAAAGAGAAGTATGTTAAGACATGGCCATTAGCAAATTTGTTAACAAGATCAGCCCTGCTTCTTCGATCTTTGTCTGTCCCAAACTGCTTACTTCACTTTCTGCCGAGGTGGGATTTATACTATTGCGTCAAATCAACACTGTATCTGTGTCCACACAGAGTCTACGATGTAGCCTTATGCACACCTCAATGTAACTGCATGTTGCAGCGACAAACAGACTACAGTTACTTTTGTAACCTGAAAACCATTACCTTCAGTGGAAACAAAGCTTTTTAATTGACTTTTATTTCAGAGATAAGAAACAATAATTTGTGAAGACAATTAGGCCCCCACAAAATAGCATTTTAGGTCTTGTGTGTGATTCATTCTGGCTTCATATGACTGACTGACTGACTGACTGACTGATTGATTGATTTCTGGAAGACAATGAGACAGTAATCCAAAGGATGACATGCTAAAGTAAATACTTATTTCCAGCATGGTCCTTGGTGTTTATACACAACAAATAAACAAGAAGCAGACAAACTCAGACTAAAAATACATACAGCAATTAGGAGGGGGAAAAAAGACATCACATAAAACAAAATAAATAAGAAATAAAACTGCTTTAAAAACTATCCAATTCATCAATAAATATCCACCTTATTCCACAAAATCTGCTTGACCTGTCTTAAAAATCCCTTGTGATGAGAGGCGTTTTGTAGCAGTTGGCAAACTATTCCATGCCATGATGCCAGTATAAAAGAAATAGCTGCATTATTAGCTCTAGGAACTATGCAGGTGCGGATGCTGGGCCTAGTGTTATAACTATGCTGCGTGTGGACCATGGTTACATTAGAGCATAAATATTTGGGGGCATGACAATTAACAATGTTAAACATATGGTTCAGCTTAAGTTGTTCTACTCTTAGATGTACAGGTAGTAGACCAGTTCTTTTAAACTCCTCCCTACCAATATGAGTACTTATGTTTGACATTCTCGCTATGAAGCCATATTTAATGTGTTTAATGTGTGTTTTGAATCGACTAAACTTTACAGCACTTCACAGAATCCCCACCACTAAAGTTTAGTCAGGCGGAATATGTCTATTTCACTCTGCAGTTACACCTCCAACTGCAGAGTGACATAGACACAACACCGCACAAGTTTAAATGCTCGCAATGGGGTAGGCTAGGTGCATAGGCTATGGCGTGGGCTCTGCATAGAGCTGACACACAAGTATAAATCTGGCTTAAGTAAGAATAGTTAATCCTAGCAAAAGTATCATACACATGTCTGTGTGATATAGTGATGTGTGTGACCTGGATCGTGAGTAGGAACGGGAGCGGCTGCGTGACTGGGAGCGAGACGAGCGAGACCGTGACCTGGAGGACTTTGAGGAGCGAGAGCTGGAGCGAGATGAAGATCTCCCTCTGCTGCGAGAGTGACTCCTGGAGCGACTGCCACCACGACCACTGGAAGGAGTGAGCCAAGGGGGGGAGAGAGAGAGAGTGGGGAAGGTTTGTTTACATTTAAAAAAAAAAAAAAAGATTTATTTATGTGCATTGTCCCTGATCACTAAACCTTAAATAAAATAAATAAATAAATTGTTACAGGAGGAGGCATTTTCATTTTCATTTAGACTTTTTCATTGTCGTACCCTCACAGAGCTCAACAGCAGTGTTGCTGCCATTTGTAGCAGTAATGTTTTATTTAGGACAGGTTCTGTCCCATCCAAACTTTTCAGAAATCCCTATGTTAGGACAGTTCTGTATTAGCTAAATTCCTATCCTAAGATAAGACAACAATCCTAAATGTCATCTTAAACTGAGATAAGATAGGATAGGATTTCTTCAGAAGTTTCTGTAAAGAGTCTTATAACTTTGAACATACAGAGAACATTCTGATAGACAATAACAAAGCACACACAGAAGCTGTAAGGTCTGAACATGTGTGAAACATGTAGAATCAGAACAAGAGGGAAAAAATCCAAAAGAAAAGGAAGCTCACCTGTTGCGTTTTTCCTGTCCCTTTTTCCTCCTGGCTCTCATCTTGGCCCTAAAGAACTCATACAGGCCATTCTGCTCCCAGCCTTCACTGGTGGAGGAACAAACCACAGTCAGCTGTTTACTATGACCCATAGCAATTTCTATTAGAAGCTAATGCCTCAGTCCTACTGCGTGTTTCGGCTTGACTCGACTTACTTTTGGTACCAGGTGTGTTTCACCGGTTAGTTTTTTTTTACTAGGGGTGTAAAGTCCCATCGATCTGGATCAATGTATCAATTCAATGATCATCAACGATCCAATATCATCGATGCTAAGTGAAAAAATTGATCCATATCATCATCTTTAAGTTACACCTTTATTTTGAAAGTCTGTATCACTGTCAAACAGCAGCAGGCAGATGGCAAGCAGCTGAGAGAAGAAATCAGCAGTGTGGATATATTTTAGATTTGCAAGACTATACGGGTCAACAGACAAAGCACATGTCATATGTACACCGTTATGAAACAGGACACAACTTCATGTTAGCTGCCTGGCCGGGAGTCTCACTCTGCTATCTTCTTTTTTCCATAATTTTTTGGGGAAGTTATTGCCTTTAATGAGAGTATAGCTGAAAGGGAGAGGAAATGTGGGAGAGAGAGTAGGGATGACATGCAACAAAGGGCCACATGTTTGAATCGAACATGGGCAGCTGCAAAGGGCTCAGCTTATATGGGTCTCATGCTCTACCAGGTGAGCTAGAGTTTGGCCCACTCTGTTAACTTCTTAACACAACACAAGCTGCTCTGTTTCAATAATGTTCGGCTGAAAAAACGTGTATGTAGGCTGAAATTTAACCATGCTGTTCTGTTCTGACTTATAGACATATGATATTATCATACATGTATACTGCCTGATACTAATATATACTTTCAACATGTTGTACCACAGTAGCCAGAACTATAACGACAGTATTATTACTTTCATGAATGTTGTTGTAAGCTACTGTCATTACCGAGGATGTCATATAGATTACTGTATTGTGTCAGACAGATTACTGTTAATTTGTTATGCTGATCTGTTCTGTACGACATCTACTGCACGTCTGTCCGTCCTGGAAGGGGTTTTTTGGGGAGTTTTTCCTTATCCGCTGTGAGGGTCTAAAGGACAGAGGGATGTCGTATGCTGTAAAGCCCTGTGAGGCAAATTGTATTTGTGATATTGGGCTTTATAAATAAAATTGATTGATTGATTGACGTAATTTGTTAAGCTATGAGTAGGGGAAAACTTTGTGCATCGCCGTGGCAAGAAGAGAAGAAAAGAAAAGGAGATGGCGCAGGTGTCAAAGAAGCTTTATAAAACTCTTGAGCATGTAATGGCTCCTTAATTAGCAATTGACTTTACATAGACGGCATTTCTTTTCAATTTCTCCTGACATTGTGTTGTTTGGTTTGTTCACCACTCTGCGACATGCGCGTTAGGGTCGAGCGGGCAGAGGCGTTGATCTCCCCCCCTCCCCCAACCCTCCGCTCTCTCACTAAGCAGCCTCCCTCTGTCTACTCTCACTCAGCCTCGTTCAGCATCGATCTCATCAGCATGTGCCACACACGCAGAGAGAATACAGAGCCTTGAACTCCTTTGAGGGAACAGCACTGAGCCACTGGTTCAGATATGTGGATGATACATGGGTTAAAATCAAAACTCAAGAGGTGCAAGCTTTCACTGAACACATCAACTCAGTGGACAGAGACATCAAGTTCACGAGAGCAGATACTAAGGATAACAGTTTGCCCTTCTTGGATTGTGATGCGCACATTATAGAGGACCTTCACATTGGGGTATACAGGCAACCCACTCACACAGACCAACACTTACTGTCGATTCTCACCACCCACTGGAACACAAACTAGGTGTTATCAGGACCCTACAACACAGAGCTGATAACATACCTACCAGCACTAAGGCCTAAAGGGCCAGTGTGTAAAATGGGTTGAAAACCGTTGAAAACATCAGTGGTCAAATTCTAGATTGCAGGGCTCACTCGCTCACCCCTCCCGTCGGGTAAATGACGGTGGCCTCGTAGGACCAAAAGCCTTGCGCAGACACGAGTTTTTCAGGAGCAGGTCTATCTAGCGACGAGGTGAATATTTATTTAGAAATCTAAACCATGTTACTATATTGTAATGAATCACTCACGAGCAGGAGACCAGAGTAGCGTTCGGGAAAAAGGCCCGTTTATTTGAGCACTCCAAAAACTCCGGTAACACTCCAAGGGGTAGCACGTAAAAGATTCCGTCCCAAACTCTGACTCTTCTAGCGTAACACACACACTTCATACACACATACTCACTTACAGTACCAAGCGGGGCAGCCCTCCCCTCTCTGTTCCACCAATCTCCAGCCCGCTCACTGACTAACAGCTTACCACACTCACCCGACCCTGTAGTAAATGTTCTGTTATAATATCAATGTTCTGTAAGTTAATGGCGTGTTTGGGATTGAATGAGTAGGCTATAGGTAGGGGGGCGGGGTGCAAATGTGACGGGGACAAAAGCTGTGTGAATGCGCTTGCTGGTGTGTGTATGAGCGAGCTGGAGGAGAGAGCAGGAGTGCACAGTTGGAGTTACAGCTAACAGCAACCTGTACTGTTCAGTAATAAACAGTGGTTTTAGCTGTACTGAATCCAATTAGCAGAGTACATAGGAGTAACGTTACTGCAATCCTATTGTCTGTTATTGTCATAAGACTAAAATTTTCAGTACGTCCTGCGCTGTGATCTGCGGAGGGATACACCGGTGAGCAGGCACAGACGTAGCCTGTAAACAAAACTCAGCTGTTTATTTAGCCTGGCAATATCTCCGGACTATAGTAGCTGCAATGGACGACTTTGAACGCAATTTTGAAGAGTTTCTTGTAGCGGACACAGACCCAGAGCCATACCTGTTTGAACCGGAGTACACAGATGAGGAACTCCATGTGTTGGATACTGAGCAGGCGAGGAGAGAGGCTGAATCCTCTGCTCCCATTTTGCTGCACAGAATGGGATTTGGTGCTTCCATCGTTGGGGAAATATATTATCAGGAGGAAAGTGCCGCAGAGAGTGCATCACAAGGAGTGAAGTTGCGTCTTCTTTTCCTCGCAGATGACGGTTCGGGTTCATTCTCTCCCGTTGCGTGGTAAGTGTGGTCCATTTATAACTAAAAAAAACTTTTCACTACCCTCTATCGACGAACTAACACTCTCTGCTGTTTCCTCCTCCTTCTTCCTTCCTCCCGCTGTCTTCGTTGGTTTATTTATACATGCGAAACGCGTTCTCTGGCTGGCTGGATTGTCTGCTCGGGCTGCCGTACATACATGACGGCGCAAGATGGCAACCTCTCTAAAGCAAGGCCCTTGCTATGTATGTATGTATATATATATATATATATATATATATATATATATATATATATACATATACACACACACACACACACACACACACACACACACACACACACACACACACATATATATATATATACATATACATATATATATATACATATACATATACATATACATATATATATATATATACATATATATATATATATACACACATATATATATATATATATATATATACACATATACATATATATATATATATATACACATATACATATATATATATATACACATATACATATATATATATATATACACATATACATATATATATATATATATATATTACGAGATAAGGATCTCGTAATTATGAGATCAGGAAAGGTGCCACATTAGCCACTGCTTCGCTCAGAACCACATACTGCACATCCAAGAAGGGGGGTCGGAACTACTGTAACCAGCTGCCACTCGGGTGGTGCCATCTTGACTATATCCCATATCTTTATTATAATGTGAATATATTGGAAATTGCGACGGAGTATTACACTAAGCAAGGACAACAGTGCGCACCGTATATATTTTGATTTTATACTTCAGATTTATATTGTTTGGCATTAATTGGTGAACGAATTTCATTCTGCAGGGAAACGCGTGTCCTTGCTGTGCATATTGAATCTTGAATCTATGTATGGAAAAATAATGATAAGACAAAAAATAGGTAGGCTGTGTGTGACTAAGGTAATTACAGAACTTGAGAGGTAGCTTTAAAATAATTTGAAAGCCATTTCTCAAGACAAGTTCTGTAATTACCTTGTCTGCTTTCATTGTGTTTATATCTTAACAGGAGCTGGCCACTACTGTGGTGCTGAAACTAAATAAATCGATGTCAGGCACATCACTCACCACTTCATCAGTGCTAAGTCAGAGATCAAAATATATATGGCGCGCACAGTTTTAATATCTCCTTGCTCAGCGTAATATTAATGTGCCTGCTGCGGCCGGATCTGTGAGCGTTTGGTGGCTAAGCAGGCTGTTAAGAGTGAGTCAGCTCCATCTTACAACTCCTTCTTAGTGAAAGATCTTCTTAAGCTAAGAGCGATCTGGGAAACGTGGCCATTATCATGTCAACATTCAGGGAAAATGTGTCCAGAGTTTATGACATTTACCTGGAGAGCTAGAGCCATTTGACTAAAGCTGAGGTTATTACTGCTGTAGCATGATGTTATTAGGCTAAATATTACATTTCTAACATTGTCTGAGCTGATTTATTGACACAGTATGCTTGTAGGCTGCTGTAACATTACGTTTACAGAGGAAATAACGGGATGTGACTTAATTGTGTGAAAATATCGTTAGTGAAACAGAAACAAGCGTTAGTTAGGGGACAAGAGTCAAGAGTCACAAAGCCTCACGTAGCCTATGTTAAAAGTTACTAACAACCGGTGTATTTACTGTAGGCTATGTGTCCTTCGCCTGTGGAACAAGTAACATGACCACTTGTCCCCAAACAAACGCATGTTTCTTTAAGGCCTATGTGTTTCACTAACGTTCTTTATGTATTATGAAGGATGTCAGACTGGCCAATCAGTGGCAGAGTTGGGCCCGGAGCCACAAACAGCACATTTCGACTGACACAGAACCAAATCGTTAGAACACCAGAACGGTGCCGGTTCCCGAACCTAATTAAGTAGGCTAGTTTACAACGGCATGAAAGACAATCTGACATTCTGTTTGTTGTTGGTTATTTCTTTAAAAAACTACGACTTCATTCTCGTAATATTACGACTTTAATCTCATAATTTGACTTTGTTCTCGCAGCCTAATATTATGACTTTTTCTCAGTTATGACTTTATTCTCGAAATCTCCGAATTTTTTTTTTCTTCAGTGTGGCCCTAATACTCCGCCGTATCCTAGTACTCTGTCGTAATTTCCAATATATAGCCTACACATTATAATAAAGATATGGGATATAGTCAAGATGGCACCACCCGAGTGGCAGCTGGTTACAGTAGTTCCGACCCCCCTTCGTGGATTTGCAGTATGTGGTTCTGAGCGAAGCAGTGGCTAATGTGGCACCTTTCCTGATCTCATAATTACGAGATCCTGATCTCGTATATTACAAGATGTGTCTAATTTTTTTTATCCAGTGAATGCAATGCGCTTCCCTAAATACCTGGTTGCCAGCCTGGCAACCAATTTTAAAAGTTAGTGTTGAGCTATAAGATAGGCAACATTCATTGCAAGATACTTAAAACTGAGCTATAATCTGGTTAATGTGGTTTCTGCAAGCCACTCAGTACGTTTACATGCACAGTTAAGTGGAGCTACACTTACAGCTTGTTATGCATTTAATGCTATTCAACTTTCGGGTCAAAGCCCGGGGTGGAAACTGTGGAGCGTGTGCAGAACACCTAGGCTAGTTTGGGTCCGATTGACTGTATACATGCAGGAGGAATTCAACACCCAATTGCATTATCTGGGTGTTAGTCGGACACTGAAAAATTCCTTTAAGTACAGTCAGACGAACATGTTTACATGTATTTTAAAACATGTAAACGCACTGAGTGTCTGTACTCAGTAAAAGATAATTGTTATTGTTTTTTAACTTCCATGTGTCAATAATGGATTTGAAAGGATTTGGATTCAATCAGCAGATTTGAAAGTGGATTCAAAGTGGATTTCTTTTTACAGACATTGTCAAGGTGTGTGTGCACCTGTTCCTGGGCCGGTCATGGGATGGAGGGCTGTAGAAAGCTTCCACAGCAGCTAGAAGGCGATCACTGGGTGGCATGGGAGGAGGCAGCCGGATGTCTTTAGGGTCCAGAGGTTTATAATCACAGTCCTCAAGCTGAGCAAAGGACATTACAAGGAGGATCAGAAGACATGTAGGGTTGACTGTTATAGATAAATATATCTAGTGAGCCAGTTCTTAAATTGTAGATCAGACTTTTCTATTTTGAGTTTAAAAACTACAGTACTGTGGCAGGTGTGGATTGGTCTTCTCCAGTATTATAATCTTTTTGGTAATTTCTCCTGGTCTGTTTCCAAAGTTGTCTCAAAAAGTGTTCTATAAATGACTTCATTGTCCATTCTGTAAGCCACTGTGGCAGTGCTGCATCAGGCTTTACCATTGTTCTTTCTCCATAAGTTGTATTAAATCATGAGGGCTTTCTTGTATCAATACAGTGAATTTGTCAGCTGTGAGATGAACCAGCTAATAACTATAGTCATGCCCTTGTCCTCAAATCAGAGGCAGGTGACTTACTTTGACAAGTGGAGCCATGAGACCAGCTGGTAGGTCAAAGTAGGGTACGTTGGGCACCAGACTGGGATCATCCTGCACAGGATGCTGTCGATGACGCATGTGGGGCGAATGGCCATTGAAGCCATGTGGGGGTGGGCCAAAATCTGGGTGCTGACCTCCACCCCAAGGAGGATGGTCTGCACCCATACCTGGGTGAGGGAGCCTCTGATTGGGATGGTGGTGGGGAGGAGGACCTGGCATGTCTAATGAAGGTAGATATTTTACGCAAAAAAGTTAATAAATACAATTACAGGTGCAAAACCAAGTAGCTTTACAGGTGCATATTAGTGAAATTACTGTTCAATCACTTTGTGCCTTTGTGCTCACCTCCGGGAAAATCTCCCTGAGCATAGTCAAAGCGGTGTGGGGTGTATGGCGGCCTGTCGTAGTGGTGCCTGGGAGGGAAGTCGTCCTGCATAAAGCGTGGTGGGAAGCGTCCGAAACTGTGCGGTGGTGGGGGCTGGTTGAAAGGAGGTGGCTGCTGGTGAGGAGGGAAGGGCCCTCTGAAATGGGGAGGTCTCTGTAAAAATGCAAGATGGACAGAGTGGACAGTCATTAATGTCAGTGAGTAGGGTTGGGCATCTATAGGAGCAGTGTGTACTGGACCAAATCACAACACAGATTTTGGAGGCTCATTTTGATGCCTGATTGTGTGCATAATGAGTGTACCGCAGAGAGAGTGAGGGAGAGGGTGGACGCATGGAGTATAAAAATGTTTAACTTCTTACTCCTTTTGAACATGAACAGTATTATTTGAGTTGCTCATTAGTTGCTTATATGTTGCTGAGGATCCCGTCTGTTTTTGTTTTTATTGCTTAGAAATTTTATTTTGTATTACTTTCACATGTTCAGTAAATTGACTTAAAAACATAGCAGTGCAGTGTGTGTACCATTGAGGCTATTTGTCAGTGAATAAATGCTACAACTCCTCAAGACCCAAGGCAAGTTCCTGTGTCTTGCTTGGGCTGGGCAATAAAATTACAACTTTACTTATATCAATATAATATATATAACTATATATATAACTTTCTTCGATATAAATAGAATAGATTATTGGTAAATCTTTGATATAATTAAACCAACCACACGCCTGTAGAGGGGGCAGTGATGTACCTTAAACACCAGTTGCCACACTCCAAGAGGTAGAGTAAGAAAAGTTAATGCATACAGTAACATTATAATGTTACAACAACATTTAACATGCTTAAAAAGTTAATTTCAGTCAGAATATATTTATTTGACCACAGACAACAGCGCGGGGCTACCCCACACTGAATTTGCCACATAACGTTAGCTACAGTAGCTGCATAGGTATTGGCTCGACTAAGGTTAACAGTAAGTTAGCAAGCTAGCATGACTGACCAGTGTTTCGCCTACCATGATATTAGGGGGGCGCCCTAATTTTATTTAAATTTTATTTTCTATATAGCGCCAGATCACAACAGAAGTCATTTAAGGTTACCTTTCCTATAGAACAGGTCTATACCTTGTCCTTTTATTAAACAAACTAAATAGCCCTATGTTATTTATCTTATTTACACAACAGCCTGTCATTTCTGTCTCTACATAGTCGCCCGTTTACAATTCTCCTCCGGCGCGTTTGTAATTCTCCGCGACACACACACGCGAACTAGAGCGTGGCTCGGGCCGCATTTTCCTGACTGAACCCAACCCAAGTCCAAGACAATTAAAACCGAGCCAGGCCCGGACCCGCAGCACAACACAGTACACACACTCAATGGAGCAGAGCCGGTGTTGCGTTCAGGCGTTCTCACGTAATTAACAAATTGCAGCGCTTGAATAGGCCATAGCACAACACAGCCTCAACAAGTCTGACTTTTGTTATTGGTTTTATCTAGAAACAACAGAAATAATATACTGTAGGTTTAAAACTATAACACAAAACACTGACCGCAGTTGGGTTTTGTTCTTATGTCTGTTTACTCTGTTTACATTTTCAGTTAAAACGCTTACAAAACGTTTTCTGCACAAAGAGTTTGAAATACTGCTGACCAGAATTAGGATGTTTTTGTCTATTCATTATCTCAATATTGACATTATTTTGATTGTAGTTCATTTCATTTCAATCTACCTCAGATTTGTAAAATGCCCTGCTGTTTGGCAGCCGTTGTCATGTTCTGACAAAAATAAAAGTTTAAACCACAATTAACTAGCCTGAGTGTCAGACTGAAGCTCGCAGAACCTTCAGTCTGACATCGCCTCCATTGAAGGCGATTTACAAGGGGGAGGGAATTTGATTTTTTCCCTAACCAATCAGTAGAGATCAACGACTCACCCAGAAACTGACGTCATTAGTATCCATGCCTCGGGGGTGCCGAAAACAAGCGAGCATTGCCCGTTTAAAATGTCTCCGTCGTCGTGCACGTCCAGCTGCATCGCCATTAAATCCAGTTTAGCAGCTTCCTTAATTTGGTACTCCATTAACGCGAGTAGTGGCGAAATACCTCGATAGCATTGTTAATGTAGTCTGTAGGATCTGCAGCGGTCGCCATTGTTGCTATCCTCACCAGTTACCCACCAGCGTACAGCTTGACATCAGCGTGGCGCTGATTGGCTAATCGCTAGACCCCCGGCGTTCATTGGTCCGTCCATCGTTTGGATGAGATAAATCACAAATTCAATGAGGTATACCAGACCACTGAGACAAGCTTACTCAGTTGAGTGGGCGGGGTCTATGGTCTGGAACCAGGCTAACAATTAACTGTTTTCTTTAGCTTTCACTTTAGGAGCAAAAAACAACCTTTAAACATGAAAGAAATAATGATAGGACAATAATTGTAGTGATACTGACTGATGAACTTTTTCATTATGATAACATTTTTAGCCATATCACGTCACCCTAATGCATGCCACCTGCTGTTTAAAGTGAAGGGAGTTCTCACTGAAATCTCACCAGGCTCATTAGGACCTGTGTCCACGTAGTGTTAATCTTCAGCAGAAAGGCAGTGGCAGGGAGCTGGGGAGCACTTCATCCCAGCGCATAATGTTACTATACTTGGATTTTATTTCTACAACATCTTGACATTAACATTAGCTTGGTAGCTAACCTAATGTTACGTTAACAGAGAGCTGACAGTTTACAAAGCATACTGCAGGCCCATTCAATTGGTGGCCTGTGAGCCACATCCGGCTCAAAAGCAACCTCCCTGTGGCCCAGCTCAGGATGGGATGCAACCCAGTTTGAAACGGCCCCAGGGCAAAATTATAAAGGACATAGCAGGGGCGGGGCGTACAGATGTACATACATATGGACGGACGGACAACCCGAAAACATAATGCCTCAGGCCCCAGTTATCGCTGCCGCAGAGGCATAAAAAGAAACGATACCTGACACTATAAACAAGCAACAAAATCACGTTCTTGACATAACAGAAAAAAATTCAAAGTCAAAGACAAGGATATACTGTAAATACACACTGTAAATGTAGAGTATACGACGCAATACAATAAAAAAGGTCAGAGAAATCTAAGCAAACCCAGTAAAACCACAATGATCATCTACCACATGCCTGCATACGTGGAGGAAATGGGGGCTCCCTCTGGCCCCACGGAGGCTGGTCTGGCTGGTTACCCCATGGTGGCTGCTGGTCATATGAGTTCCAGGATGGAGGGCCTTGGTCTGACCCACCTGGACCGCTCCAGGGGCCTCCTTCTCTGGGTGGACCTCCACTCCAGTTTCCTGGGTCCCGCTGGTCATTCCAAATCCCCTCATGGCTGTTCCATGGTGGGCACGGAGGGGGTGGCTGGTTTGGGTCAAAAGGAGGCTGGGGAATAACAATAATGACAAATGTTACAAAATCATCTAACTACAGAATTATTATGGAAACAGAGAGAGGTAATGGTAACATAGGGCAGGGCAGTGCCATACAAGGCAGCTCCACACCGTCTTTAGTGCTAGTGTGGGGCGGCTGTTCTGCTGAACACATGTAGATGGACACACACACACACACACACACACAGATCTTTACCGGCTGGTTGGGGTTCCAGGGGCCCATGTGCTGGGGGTCATACCATGCAGGCTTGTTAGAGGGGATATCTGAGGGTCCACTGGGGTTGCTAGGGTCCTGGGGCCTTGATGAAGCACCATCAAACTCCCCTGGAGGAGGAGCCGATATGGGAGGCTTCACATCCCCTGCACACAACACACAACCACACTGACGAATTACCGCAAAAACACACAGGACATGTACTCGCTCATTGTGGAGCAAGTCCGAAACATATTTTCATGAAGTGTCTGTCTACTCACCAGCTTTTGTGGTCATAGGTGGGGCCTTTTCGGGTTCAGCAGGGGTTGCTAGCTGTGCTAGAGGGGTAGGTTGTGGCTGCTGCTTCAGGCTGGCAACAAACTCTTCGTGCTGTGTCTTCAAAGCCTGGATCTGCTGCTGAAAGGCCAGCTGAATGGGCTGCACCACCGCAGCATACTCAGTTATCAGAGACGCCTGTGAGAGAGGGCAAGGGGTTGAGATTATCTGAGATTGTTCCAGGGTTATCAGTGAATGAAAAACAAGAATGCTTCTATTGCCCTGAAATGGGGCACAGACACCAGCAAAATCTCCAGGTGCACATATAAATGGGCGTAACCAGCAAATTTGTCATTTAGTTGAACACAGGCACTAATGCTAACAAGGTGTAGTTTGCACAGTGTGGAAGAGATGTAGAATACATTATCAGGAAAAATACAGAACCAGGAGAGCAATGACATGAGCTCCTGTCACCTCCTTCAAAAGCAGCAGTAGGTGAAACAGATGGAGAGAGGCTGAGGCCTCTGAAAAAGCAGTTCACCTCCATGAAGCACCAAAATATAAAATAAACTTGAATTCGCACCCCACAATTGTATTCCTCCGCAAACCACTCAATTTGTCTCACAGTTTACGTCCATGTCTGTGAAAACATGGATGCTTCACACTAGGGATGTCACGATTACTTGATTTCACTATTAACTGTGATTTTAAACGCCACGGTTAATAATCGGTAAAGATTCCTCAACACGTCACTCTCTGAAGATTATGCCGCGATGCGGAACCATATACAGCAGGTCAGCGCAACTTGCACGGAACAAAAACGAAGTAACACAAGCGGCGTCTCCGAGTGATGAAGTATGGATGAAGAAGATCTATACAATCAGCACAGTTTCAAGGTGGTCACCCAAGATTAGTGTCGCCAGTTCAGTATCTGACCAAATGCCTATGCATCTGTTCCTGAGACACACTATATGGACAAAAGTATATGGCCATACCTGTTAATTATTGAATTTAGGTGTTTCAGTCAGACCCATTGCCACAGGTGTAAAATCAAGCAACTAGCCATACAGTCTCCATTTGCAAACATTTGTGATACAAAATAGATCCTTCTGAAGAGCTCAGTGACTTCAAGTGTAGTACTGTGATAGGATGCCACCTTTGCAATAAGACGGTTTGTGAAATTTTATCCCAGTGGATATTCCACAGTCAACTGTAAGTGATATTATTAAAAAGTGGAAGCGTTTAGGAACAACAGCAACTCAACCATGAAGCGGAAGACGATGTAAAATCACAGAGCAATTTCAACAACTGCCAAGGCGCATGGTGCGTAAAAGCTGATTTCATAGCTGAAGAGTTCCGAGCTTTCACTGGCATTAATGTAAGCACAAAACTGTGCAGCAGGAGCTTCATGAAATGGGTTTCCATGGCTGAGCAGCTGCATGCAAGCCTTACATCACCAAGTCCAATGCCAAGCGTCGGATGGAGTGGTGGGAAGCGCACCGACACTGGACTGTGGAGCAGTGGAAACGTGTTCTTTGGAGTGATCAATCACGCTTCTCTGTTTGGCAGTCAGATGGGCGAGTCTGGGTTTGGTGGATGCCGGGAGAACGTTACCTGCCTGACTGCATTGTGCCAACTGTGAACTTTCAGGGTCTGGGATAGGCCCCTTATTTCTAGTGAAGCGCAATCTTAATGCTTCAGCATACATTGGATAATGCTATGCTTCAAACTTTGTGGCAACAGTTTGGGGAGGGCCCTTTTCTATTCCAACATAACCACGCCAAACCTTAAGGCTAAAAAAAAAAAAAAAAAAAAAAAGGACTACAAGGACATAGTTTGATGAGTTCGCTGAGGAAGAACTGGCCCGCACAGAGCCCTGACCTCTATCCCATCAAGCACCTTTGGGATGAACTGGAACAGAGATTGCGAGCCAGGCCTTCTCGTCCATATCAGTGCTCCACCTCATAAATGCTCAAGAGAATGAATGTGCACAAATTCCCACAGAAACACTATTGTGGGAAGCCTTCCAAGAGGGGTGGAAGCTGGTATAGCTGCAAAAGGCGGAAAACTCCATATTAAAGTATATGTAGTTGAATACAATGTCATTTCACTCCCTGTTGGTGTAATGGTCAGGCATCCGAATACTTGTGTCCATATAGTGTATGACAGTGAATAATGGCCAGAAAAGTGTTGTTGTTTTTTAAGAACACAATGATGTCACGGTGAGGCTGATCATTTCCATATAAAATGTCGTTACTTAATCATTTTATCCTAATAGACATTTGTGTGAAATTTTGCCATAATTAGTCTATAAATTCTTGAGTTATGGCCAAAAACATGTTTTGTGAGGTCACAGTGACCATTCAAACAGTTCATCATTGGATCCAAGTGAACATCTGTGCCAAATTTGAAGAAATTATATAAAACCTATGCTTTCCCAACCGTTGGTTTTGCACTGGCAGGAAAGTCGAGCATTCAGTCTTGTTCTACTCACTTGGTACTGGCCGAGGCCCAGTGCTGGATTCTGGAGCTGCTGAATGGTCTCCTCATCAAAGTACCCATTTTTCTCCCACAGCTGCAACAACTGGGAAGGAAGGGGAACAATCAGAGAATAATAAAATAATAATAATAATAATAATATTAACATTTTTTTCCAATCTTTTCCTCTTTTCCAATTTCTTGTTTTATTTTATCAAAGTGATCAATCTAAGTGCACTTGTCCTCTAAACTCAATAAAAAAATAAAAGCTAATGAAATAAAAGATACCTGGTACATTTGTTAGAAGCGTATCAGTTTATAGAACAAGTTTGTAGAACAGTTTTGAACAGTTAGAACAAGATGCTGCACTGCAACGTGCAAATCACTCCTTTTGGCTGCCTGCGCTTTCCCTGTCCTTGCGGCTGCAACTTGCACTCTCTTCATCTACTTCATCACCACTGCTGTACACAATTTAAAAACTACAACACCCATAATTCTTGTAGGAACTGCTGCAGCCAATGTGCAGCCGGCGGGAGCTGCAGGACGACTCAACCACCATGATCAGTTTTTAATGTTTTATCAGGCACTAACTACTCCAGACTCTGCTCTAGTGTAATTTTTGGGACAATTAGGGCAGGATTCGGGACAACTGCTTGGATTTTGGGACTGTCCCGAATTTTTCGGGACGTCTGGTCACCCTACCACCCTACCTGACAATAGGAACCCCTAAAACTGACCTAACTGAAATTAAGAACTGAACAGATTCCATTAAAGTTTTGTTAGTCTTCTAATCTTTTATTTCAAAATAGTGGGATTACATAGGAGAGTAGTGTTCCCATGATGTTAATGTTACTACCAAGAAAAAAATAGCCCTGCAATCTGTAAGGAGTTAAGGATGCTGAAAATGGACACAAAATGCTGCCTGGTGTTTACCCTTGTGATCTTCTGCTGCTTCTCTTCCTCTACAGCCAGAAAGCTGGTGCAGTAGATGGGAACTACAACTTTCTGCAGCGCTGCCAACAAATCCTTCTGCTGCTTCCGCTGGCTGAGAAGACATATTTAAACACGTTACAAAAGGAACATACTGAAAGCAGCTCAACAATTTCTCCTCAATAAACCTTGATATTAAATCTGTATTCATGTTTGAATATGGGGTTGACTATCTTTTTTTTTCTCCTGATACTGGTGCTAAAACAGCACTTTTAAGACAGTGCTGGTGCCTAAACAGTGCCTGAACTGATACTTAAAAAACAGTACAAAACAAAGTGCAACAGCATTAATGAGCACCCTTTTTATTATGAAGGCAAATATGAATTTGAAATTGAACTGGGAAATGACTTAAGTGCAAAAATGCGTGTGAATGCTGAAATAAGTACAACAGCTCAGATGAAAATGCAGAAATCTAAAATGAACTATGTGAAAAATCTGAAAATCTGGCAGAAATGAATGCTAATCTGCATTACCTAAAGAAGCTAAAAGCTGAAATACACTGCTAGAAAAGCTGGAAGCTTAACTGCAATAACGTAAAGGTGAAATTAATTAAAAGACTGGAGGTGGAAATGCTTTGAAATCTGAAAGGCACAAAATGTAGAAAAAGTTAAATACAAGAAGTGATGCTCTTCAGGAGCATAAAGTTTTGACATCTAAATGGTTTCTAGTTGAAAGTATGCAGAAGAAGTGTGTGATCAATAAATGTAGAGGAGTAGTATAATTATTTTGTGGCCAGTTTAGAGCTTAAATGAGGTCTGTTGATAAAACTATGCAAAGTAACATAATTTCAAAGTGAAGTAGATTCACGATTTGAAATTTTTTCAATTTACTGAAACAATTTAAAATTTGACAAAACTTTAAATCTAATCATTTTACCAACTAGGGGCTGTTATTTTGAAAACCAGCCTTGTCCAGGGCCCCCAGTAAGTTCCTGTTACCATCACGGGCCTATTACTTTGAAATTCAGCCTTGTCCAGAACTCCCTGGTTAACGACTGCAACCCAACCCAGAATATGAGCATGGTGTCTTTGAACACTGGAAATAATTTATTAGGCCAAATGTGTCCGGGAAAATTAAAATTCTCTAAGTCATCAACCTGATGCTCAGGAGTGATCAGCCTGTGTGTGACTGAATGGAAAAGGCGGTCACTGATGTAAAAGTGTCTCTTGCTGACTCTCTGACCGACAGGCTCTCTGACTGTATCCATAATAAAAGCTGGTGAGGGAAATAACAGATTGTGAAGAGAACAATCTTTCTAATAAATGAAGAAGGTTGTTTGTTTCCTTTTCTTGTTCAGATTTTTAACTCGATAGTGAATCAGAAAACAAATAAAATATAAAAACATGGCAGTGATACACTTGAGTTTACTCTCTTATCTGTCTTCACTCTGTATGAAACTCCAGTGACATTGTGATGTATCAGATCAGTCCCATCAGCTGCAGTGCTGCGCTGACCAGTCAATAACTGATATCCAATCAGGGGGTGAGTCGGTTGGTAAAAGACTTCCACGAAGGCTGCACTCGTGTATCCTCGCTTCCCTCTCCTCTGAAAGCCTCCTCTCTCCTCGACTCCTCCAAGTGCATTTAACGGATTGAGACGTCCTACAAGATGGCGAGTGTCAATCGATTTCCAGGCCAAGTGATCGAGGATAAAGGATGGAGGAGTCAAGGAAGGATATTGGGATGAACCCTGTGTCTTCAAAGGGTCCCTGTGTCGTGGAAGACTTCCTACCTCATTCCTATGCCAAAGACGTTGTATCCCACTGGCTCCAAGGGAGTACAACCGGTGGCCACATTATGAAACCAGTGGTATAACATCAGTGGAAAGACTCCCATACTTGCCAATACCCAATTCAGCATGTTAGGCAGTATCTGAAACATTTCTGATATTGGTATGGGTATCATAACAACTCTAGTAATAGTTACTCAAAGCTTATGCTTGTTTAATATTTGACACCACTGTGCAAACAAAAAGTTCAATTCAATTTTCAATTTTATTTATAAAGCCCAATATCACAAATACAATTTGCCTCACAGGGCTTTACAGCGTACGACATCCCTCTGTCCTTTAGACCCTCACAGCGGATAAGTGATAAGTGATTCTGTGATTTCATTAGTTGTATTATCATGACAGTTCATGTTAATGAAGGTCTTTATGTAACTCTTCCGACAACAAAGTCTAGGACTAGAGTGATCAATGTATTTAAATATGTATTTAGATTTGTGTACCAGTGATGGAGGACGTCATTGGTTAAATAGATCAGATGTAGGCGGAGCTCAAAATGTGCCCCATCAAGAGTGATGCGGTTGCGAAGATGTGATGTCATCAGTTCACAGTGCTGTGGAGTCTTGGCGTTGTTGAACATCCAGTTCTTACCAGCCTGAGAAGAAGACAAACACACGAGTGAGATATTAATCTTTTTTTCTTATCTTAGGAATCTATGAACATAAGTGTCCCTAGATGAAAAAATTAAAAAATCTTCATCATGGAAGGCTTACAGAGATGGCGTCTTTGGTGCAGGTGTCTATTATGGGTTGCAGCAGGCTGTCAAACTCTGTGATATCCAACTGAGTTTCAAGCAACAGTTTTTGGGTCTGCTGCTCCATAGCTAGAGCTATGGCTGCAGTCACTTGTTCCTATTGAGAATACAGAAAGAAAAGAAGGAGAAAATACTATCAACCATCGTTCCTCAGACATCCACTATTAAAGTGAAAAAGGGGGACATTATCATGAGAACCCACTAGTTCTTCTTGTGAATCAAAACTTAACCAATACATCTATAGACTGTTTCAAACTTGACAGCAGAACTAAGGGATCTTTAATGTTTTTTGGGCCAAGGACCCCTCAGCTGAAAAACAGAGCAGGGACGCCCTGCTCATATATATATGTATATATATATATACATATACATATACAGTACAGGCCAAAAGTTTGGACACACCTTCTCATTCAATGTGTTTTTTTTATTTTCATGACTATTTACATTGTAGATTCTCACTGAAGGCATCAAAACTATGAATGAACACATGTGGAGTTATGTACTTAACAAAACAAGTGAAATAAGTGAAAACATGTTTTATATTCTAGTTTCTTCAAAATAGCCACCCTTTGCTCTGATTACTGCTTTGCACACTCTTGGCATTCTCTCGATGAGCTTCAAGAGGTAGTCACCTGAAATGGTTTCCACTTCACAGGTGTGCCTTATCAGGGTTAATTAGTGGAATTTCTTGCTTTATCAATGGGGTTGGGACCATCAGTTGTGTTGTGCAGAAGTCAGGTTAATACACAGCCGACAGCCCTATTGGACAACTGTTAAAATTCATATTATGGCAAGAACCAATCAGCTAACTAAAGAAAAACGAGTGGCCATCATTACTTTAAGAAATGAAGGTCAGTCAGTCCGGAAAATTGCAAAAACTTTAAATGTGTCCCCAAGTGGAGTCGCAAAAACCATCAAGCGCTACAACGAAACTGGCACACATGAGGACCGACCCAGGAAAGGAAGACCAAGAGTCACCTCTGCTTCTGAGGATAAGTTCATCCGAGTCACCAGCCTCAGAAATCGCAAGTTAACAGCAGCTCAGATCAGAGACCAGATGAATGCCACACATAGTTCTAGCAGCAGACCCATCTCTAGAACAACTGTTAAGAGGAGACTGCGCGAATCAGGCCTTCATGGTCAAATAGCTGCTAGGAAACCACTGCTAAGGAGAGGCAACAAGCAGAAGAGATTTGTTTGGGCCAAGAAACACAAGGAATGGACATTAGACCAGTGGAAATCTGTGCTTTGGTCTGATGAGTCCAAATTTGAGATCTTGATGTCTTTGTGAGACGCAGAAAAGGTGAACGGATGGATTCCACATGCCTGGTTCCCACTGTGAAGCATGGAGGAGGAGGTGTGATGGTGTGGGGGTTGTTTTGCTGGTGACACTGTTGGGGATTTATTCAAAATTGAAGGCACACTGAACCAGCATGGCTACCACAGCATCCTGCAGCGACATGCCATTCCATCCGGTTTGCGTTTAGTTGGACGATCATTTATTTTTCAACAGGACAATGACCCCAAACACACCTCCAGGCTGTGTAAGGGCTATTTGACCAAGAAGGAGAGTGATGGAGTGCTGCGGCAGATGACCTGGCCTCCACAGTCACCGGACCTGAACCCAATCGAGATGGTTTGGGGTGAGCTGGACCGCAGAGTGAAGGCAAAGGGGCCAACAAGTGCTAAACACCTCTGGGAACTCCTTCAAGACTGTTGGAAAACTATTTCAGGTGACTACCTCTTGAAGCTCATCGAGAGAATGCCAAGGGTGTGCAAAGCAGCATCAGAGCAAAGGGTGGCTATTTTGAAGAAACTAGAATATAAAACATGTTTTCAGTTATTTCACCTTTTTTTGTTAAGTACATAACTCCACATGTGTTCATTCATAGTTTTGATGCCTTCAGTGAGAATCTACAATGTAAATAGTCATGAAAATAAAGAAAATGCATTGAATGAGAAGGTGTGTCCAAACTTTTGGCCTGTACTGTACATAAAGTCAAAATAATGAAATAGCAAAACACCCTAGAGATATAACCCGATGTTTTACAGAAAACATGAAAAATTAAGTTCTTTATTAAGTCCATGCGGTTCCACAGTGTTCAGTGTATAAATCCAATAAGCTTCTCTTCTGAGGAGTTTGTTGACAATATCTCTGCCTCTCTGTGGGGGGGGGGGAGATCTTTTCGATGCCATAGAAACAGAGAGAAGCACAAGAACCATGATTAGCTTTAGCATAATGGCGTGCTATCGCATAATCCATATTGTGATTGCGAATAGCAGCCTTATGTTCAGCTATCCTGGCTTTCAGAGGGCGTTTGGTCTGTCCCACATAAACCTTCCCGCATGGACATTTCAGTATGTAAATAACATGGGTTGTGCTGCAGTTGATAAATGAGTTAATTGTGAACTTTTTCCCCGTATGCGGATGACAGAAATATTTGGAGTCAGTTGAGTTGGAACAATGGGTACAATGACCACATCTATAAAAGCCTAGAGGGGGGGAGGGTAACCATGTAGACCTGGGAGAGGGGACACTCAAAACAGTATGGACTAGTCTGTCTCTTAATGAGCGCGCTCTTCTAAAAGAGATCAGAGGGAGTTCAGCACAGATCTTTTTGAGGGAAGGGTCGCTTTGTAAGACGTGCCAGTGTTTTTTTTATAATGTTCTTAATTTCTCCCGCAATAGGAGAGAATTCAGTGGAGAAGCAAAGACGTGGAACAGACGAGCGCTTGGATTTAAAAAGAAGGCTGGATCTGTTGGTGCGCACTGCCCTCTGATAGGCTGTCGATATATCTCTCTCAGCGTAGCCTCTTTCAAGGAAGCGCTCGGTCATTTCCACTGCCTTGTGCTCAAATTCCTCTTCAGTGCTGCAGTTGTCCCGTGGGAATATTTTTGATTAATTGTTTAGAATGATGGCTATCCGCTCTCAGGAGTGTGTTTCTACTTAGCGGTTTGCGATAGATTGTAGTGTCCAACCCCCCTTGTTTGTTTTTGTAAATGGTTAAGTCCAAAAAATGTATTTTTTGTTTGGATTGTTCGACTGCAAACCGTAGAAACTCAGTAGTGAAGTTGATGAAATCGAGGAAATCATTAAGCTCATCAGTGGTACCCGTCCACAAAAAGAAAATGTCATGAATATAACGTTTCCACAGGAGGATCATAGAGTTAAACGGGTTGTTAGCTGAATTGTGAATGAACTTGTGTTCCCAATATCCTATCAATAAACATGCATATGATGGCGCAAAAGCACTCCCCATGCTTACCCCTCGGCTTTGCAAATAATAGGAGCCTGCATATTGAAAATAATTTCTGCAGAGAATTATTTCAGTAAGTGTCACCAAAAATTCATTAGGGGGCAATACCTCAGTGGGGCGTGTTTGGAGATAAAATAGCAATGCTTCAATGCCAGCCTCATGTGGGATGCATGTATATAAACTTTGGACATCACAGGTTACAAGAGTGAACTCTTGGTCACTTTTGAAAGAGTCTAACAATTTCAAAATGTCTGTAGTATCACCCAAATAGGAGGGGAGATGGGAAACATGTTCCTTGAGAAAAGAATCCAGATATTGTGAAAGGGGTTCTGTAAAACAACCAATACTCGATACGAAGGGTCTAAGAGGAGGGTTAATGACAGATTTATCAATTTTAGGGAGCCCATAAAATACAGGACAACTAGGATGTACTACTGTCAAGAATTCTTTTTCTTGTTTAGTGATCCATCCTCGTGAAAACCCTGACTCCAAAACCTCATCGATCTCAGTTTTATATTGCTCTACAGGATTACGAGTTAAGGGGGTGTAGCAGCTTATATCTGTGAGTTGACGACGAGGTTTGGCATTGCCCAAAAAAGGCTTTGTGCTGCGCTGGCTGTCTACGTCACTTGTCTGCGAGGAATCCCATTCGCTGGCCGAGGTGGAGAGTCTGTCGTTGTTACGTAGCTGTCGAGATGGGCGGGTTTTTTGAAATTTTCTTCTTCCATCTTTCCAATCATAGATTTTGCCTACCGCGTAATCCTTTGTGTCTCTTTCCTATTTCTTCATTTTGTAGCTTTGCAGCTCCTGTTGAAAGGATCTTAGGGAGGTCGTAATCTTGCTGGTAATTGTATTGAAAGTTTCTGTGTCAACCTGTGCCTTGATTTTCGATTCCAGCGATTTGATTTCTGCATTTGTCTTTTCTTTCTCTGTCTTGGTTTTTTCAATAATCAGCAGCATCAAGTCTAGAGAGCATTTGTTCAGAATCTGTTCCCAATTATGCATAAAGTCTGTGTAATCTCGGCCAAAGGACGGGGCTTTATTGAGACGAAGCCCACGAGGAATTCGTTTTTCTCTCCAGTACTCTGAAAGGGTGATAGAGTGCCAGAGGAGGCGAGTGTCTCTCTTTTTCAAATCTTCCAGATCTCTCTCGAGGGAAAGAATGCTTGGCGCTGGTGTTTCCAGAGCTTCTTGAAATAATGAGTGCGGTAATATGATGTTAGCACCTTGTTCATCAGTAAATGATAAAGTCTCTGACCGTGTCTCAGTGGTCGCATTAATAGATGCAAATATACTCATGGTTCTTCAGAGATGGCGAGCTGCACAGAGAAGGAGGTCGTCCTGGTAGATCTCCAAGGTTATATCAAAGAAAGGCACTCTTGCGCTTCAGCCACAAGTAAAACTGAATCGGTGCTCACAGCACAGGACAAAATAGTAGACAGTACATCAAGTGGGCCACTTCAAAAAATGAGTGAACCCAATCATCTAATCATGGTGCTTGTGCTTATCTCCGTTTCTATGGCATCGAAAAGATCTCCCCCCCACAGAGAGGCGGAGATATTGTCAACAAACTCCTCAGAAGAGAAGCTTATTGGATTTATACACTGAACACTGTGGAACCGCATGGACTTAATGAAGAACTTAATTTTTCATGTTTTCTGTAAAACATCGGGTTATATGTCTAGGGTGTTTTGCTATTTAATTATTTTGACTTTATGTATGTGTATATGTATATATATGTATGTATCTTGGGTATATATATATATGTGTCTTATTTTTTATTTATTTATTTATCTATTTTATTTTATCTATTTCTTTATTTTATTTATGTATTTCTTTATCTATTTTTTTATTTTTATATATATATATATATATATATATAGATATAATTTTTTTTTATTTATATATTTTTTTAAAAATGTATTATTTTTTTATTTATTTATTTATTTATTTTCCTCTCATCTTCATCATTCTCAGGGGGAGTGTTTTGCATTGATTGCTGTTTCTGTACACCTTGTTTTTGCTGAGTGCCTCAACAGGATTGGTTCATCTCTCCCTCATCCTCATTTACCAATGAGAATCTGCTTGAGTTTTAGGATGGGGGTATTTAACTTCCATAGTTCTACCAACACCTGTTTGACTCTGAAGAAGACGCAGTTGCGTCGAAACGTCAGTCTGTTTGCACCTTAATTAAAAGCTCTGCAATTTATCGAGTGCTCCAGCCTCCTTTCAGTTGGGTTCAGTCATTTTTTGAAGTGGCCCACGTGATGTACTGTCTACTATTTTGTCCTGTGCTGTGAGCTCCGATTCAGTTTTACTTTTGGCTGAAGCGCAAGAGTGCCTTTCTTTGATATATATACACGTTTCGAACCGCTCTCACCGTGCACTGCCATTTGCCATTCTTTTTGTAGGTCACTTGATGTCATCCTACGGTTGCCGAGTGACATTATGGATTGACATTGACATTGACAGTCGTTTCTGTCCTCTGCCTGTCTGTAGCTCTGTTGTCTCCAATGTCTGCCGCTTGACCTTGTTCTTATGAACTGCCGTCTTGGAAATTTTATGGATGGAAGCAACCTGATGCTCACTGTATCCCTCTGCCAGTAAAGCCAGAATTCGAGCTGTATTTTTCCTCACTCAGTACTCTTCTTTTCAACTTTGGCATGGTCGATGGCTATTTTTGACTCCAATTACTTTTGAGGTACTACTAGCACTGTTTTTGCCATACAGCTGGGCCTATTGCAAGAGAATAGTGATGACCACAGCAGTGTTTTCTTATACTATTCCTCGTTTCACCTAATCAGTACCACATTAAGTAGAATGAGGTGTGCTTGTGTTGGAATTCAACAGACACTGGAATGGAATGGCTGTCATAAGGCTGTGCAATTAATCGTCTGGGCCCAGTATTTCAAAATTTGTAATCCAGATCAGAATAATCCGGATAATGAAATCCTCCTTTTCTCCGTCAGGGATCAAGGTGATCCTGCTGACTTTATCTGGGTATTTCAAAAACATTGGCAGGGTGGATCACTTTGATCCCAATCTGCCTGGATACTGATTTCAAAATCTCACGACTCCGCCCCCGGATTTGAAACGTTTCCCTTTTGTTATATTTTGTTATTTCAACATTAACGTCTTCGAAAACATTTACATACCTACACATTAAAACAGCGCCTGGCCCAGGCCAACGCCCACTTGCAAAGAGGACAGCTGCGGTGGTGTTTTTTTTCTCCACAATCTCCACAATTTTCACATTCGAAGGTCCTTTTTCTTTTCAAATTCGAATTTAAATTTGAATTTAGAATATTCGTTGACAGCCCTAGGGCATACCGATCCCTAATTGAGCCGAGGTCATGCTAATGCTAGCTAACGCGGCTCCATTGACTTGCATGTTAAGTAGCTAGCAGGCTAGCAAGGTAGCTGGCTTTGTTGATGTATTTTGCGGTCTATGGTTTAATTTAAGGTAATTAATCAGAAGTACGTCATACATCAACTCTTTAAACACCAACCTGTTCCAAGTTTAAAGTTATGTTATTGCCAACACAGCAGACTTTTTTATTTGTTTTTTTGTTTTTTTAACGTGGGCAGAGCAGACTGCTGCAGTATAGGAAAAATACACAGTACTAGTATGAATTTTGGGGTTCATTCAGAAGTGTCAGAGGAGGCACCTCTGAGTTTGGGTATGCTACAGTAATGCTGGTGATATGCTTTTCTGTAACGTTACTTAAACAATTTTTCTGACTATTGTGGATTCCTGATGTTGAAAAGGCTGCCTTTTGCCTGGTAGCTGAGAAGGGAGATACTCATTTTGGCCACTAGGTGGTGCACTGGCGCTGTTCTGACTGGCTACAGGAGCCAGTTCAAGCCAGTTTGCCAGCAGCAAAATGGAAGAGAACACTACAGGTGTTTTTGAGAGTTTTCAGTCGGTCTTTTGGTGTTCCAGCTTCTAGTTTTCAGTTTAAGAGGGATGTGTGCATCCATATGTCCTGTAAGTGGACTTCAGTTTGATAATAATATGATTATTTGTGAATTGCAGTTACTTTGAGCTAAGTAATAAGCAGTGTGTTTATGTAGTACGCTGTTAAGTTGCTATCGGTCATTAGCCTACCATTTTTGTTGTATGAAGGTTACAGTAGTGTGGGTTTTCACTCTGTTTGTTCTGTGTACATCCTAGAAACCACACACACAACCACAACTAGAAGCCCTGTAAGAACCAACCAAGTAGAAAATAAAGAACTCTCTCTGCAACCCACAGCTTGGTTATTGAGACCCACCAGAGCCCTGATCGGACTCTCCACAGTGATTCGTGCTCTCCAACCACCCTACATCTTAAATCTATTTTTCACTGGTCCTTCAAGCCGGATTGACAGATTACTGTGGGAAGATGCCTAACCCTGAGCCAGATGATGTGGTTCCCCGACCACCAAGGCAGAGAGCAGTTCCCTCTTACCTGTTGGATTATGATTTAACTGGACCAGGATCCCAACAACGGATCCAGAACCGAGTACCCCATGAGCCAAGAGAAGATGAGCGCGAGCAGATGGGAGCAGAGGCACGCTCTGGTGCCACATCGCCTCTCAGCCAAAGCCCCGCACCAGACCCGAACGTGGTGGATGAGGAGTGGGAACAGATGTTGAAGGAGATGCAGGATGATCAGCATCACCCACCCGGCAGCAGCTCAGCCAAGAGAATGCAGCTCTGAGATACCAGGCAAGCCAGGTACCTGAGCTCATTGCAGCATTAAAGGAAATGAAGCAAGCCAATACCAACCTTCGCTAACAGGTGGATAATCTGGTGAGTGAGATCAGGAACACACCCAGGCCAGCTACACCACAGGCACCTTTGCACCCACGGCTAACATCAAGCTCAGACACCCATGGGCGGGAGAGTTATCACCCAACACCATATAGAGGACATCATGCTGACCACAGAGAGGCATACCGCCCTCCCAGGCCTAGTGACATGTTAGCAGATGATCTCTCCCACCTCAGAGTTTCACACCGGGTACCAGTGGACCCTCCCCTACCCCTGCACCATACTCTTCTGCCCCTCCCCCAGCAAGCTATCCCAGGGCAGATCAGTACAGCCAAAGAACCCCATCGCAGTCAGCCTATAACCTCTATGATCCACGATATGGTTATGCAGACAGGGTAGATGACGGCTACTCCTTGTATCGTCCTCCCTACATAGATCTGTCATTCACTCAAGAGCATACTTACTGAGGGCCCAAGCCATCTATCCCCCCTCTGAGGTCACCAGACCCCAGGGAGTTTTCAAGGATGAAGACTGTGCTGGAGAATATCCTCCCGGGTGACGCCACCGAGCGATTCAAGTTCCAAATCCTCACAGATCACCTCAGGTGTGAAAAGGCCTTGCTTGTGGCAGACTCATACAGCAACTCCAGGCAGCCCTACACAGACACGATGATGGCCCTCACCAAGATGTATGGGCAGCCACACAAGCTGGCTGTGCAACGCATCACAGAGTTGATGGATGGTCCAGACGTCCGTAGCAGTGATGTGAAAGCCTTTCGTCTGTTTGCTCTGCGTGTACGCTCTCTGGTGGGCATGCTGGAGCAGCTGGGGTCAAGAGGCCACATGGAGCTGCAATGTGGATCCCATGTATCCAGGCTACTTGGTAAGCTACCCCATGACCTCACAGCCAGCTTCAAGAGATTCATCCACCCCATGAAAGTAGCAATTCCCACATTCATGGATTTAGCTGACTGGCTGGAATATGAGCTTGAGGTGCAAGAGAACAGCGTGAAGGGTGCCAGCTATAGAAGAGAGGAGTCCCCCACCAAAAAGAAAGAGAACTGGAGAGACTCAAAGACCGCCAGTAAACCCACCACCATCCTCCTAGGCACAGGTAAAGCAGCAGAGCTAAGCACTCCCGCACCTCCATCAGCATCAGCCCCTTTCAGTCCATAGCCTCAGCAAGAAGGAGAAGGGGACAGCTTACTGTCCATACTGTGATAATAACAACCACTTCCTGAATAACTGCGCCAACTTCAAACAGCTGACCAGAGAGCAGAAGGAGGTGTGGATCAGAAGCAACAAGAAGTGCTGGCGTTGTGGGCGTGGAACCACCTGCAGTCCCTGCTGTGCAACATTTGCATTGCTGTGCAACATTTGCATTGCAGAAACATGTGCTGGACCACTGCCAGCCAGGGGAGGACGTGCGAGTCATCATAGAGAAGTCCTTCTACGTGGACAACTGTCTGCACAGCTTAACCTCAAGAGAAGCTGCTAAAGCTCTAGTGGACAAACTGCGCCATCTTCTGGCCAAAGGAGGATTTGAGCTGAGGCAGTGGGCCAGCAACGACCCCTCCATCATCACCCACCTCCCCTCTGAACACAGGTCAGACACCTGTGAACTGTGGCTCAGCTATGGTCGGCCAGATGTTCAGGAGTCAGCCCTCGGACTACACTGGCACTGCTAGTCAGAAACCCTGTCCTACAAGCATCGCACAGTGGATTGCTCAGTAGATGCATTCCTGGCGTTCATGGGAGGCGGAGCTTGAACATCTGTCAAAGGTAACCCTGCCCATGTGCTACTCCAGTGATGATATGGACCACCCCTGCAGTGTGAGAGCTATCCATGTGTTCAGCGATGCATCAGAGAAGGCATATGGAGCCGTGGCCTATCTCAGGACTGAGAGCCCGCAAGGCAAGTTTGAGGTTTCTTTCCTTGCAGCACAGTCCCGTGTAGCTCCCAAGAAACAGCAGTCCGTCCCTCGTCTGGAATTGTGTGCGGCCCTCACTGGCGCGCAGCTGTCCAAGGTCATTCCCACAGAGCTGACCCTCCCCATCTAGGGTTGGGCGATATGTTAAAAATTTCCAACCGGCCACCGTCAGCCCATCAACCGGCGGTTGACGATATATTCGGCAGTTGTGTGTGTGGAGGAGAAAAAAAAAAAAAAGAGGGGGGATGTTGCATTCATGTGATGTCGGAAAGAATCGAAAAATGACTTTCAGAATGGGATAATTCACATTAACGCCACCTCATGTCAGAAAAACAACTGGGCAACTCGGATCTCCCGACACCACATGAATACAGCAAAAAAATGCAGCGTGCTCCGCGAGCCCACTCATGTCCAACATGGCACGGAAATATCTGTGCATACCGGTGTTTAGCACGGCTGGTAACATTGTTAACCATATGCGCATATGAGTTCACGTTACGGCCGGGTTCCACCGGCTGCACGTCAAGCGTCTTGTTTACTGTTTGCTGAGCCATGATAGTTAAAGCATTTTCCACCTAAGTTATTACATATATTTGAGTAATCTACAAGTTTACTGTACTGTTTGTCATCTACTCGCTTTCAAATGTCCGCCACGGACATTTACACAATGTCACGGATAAACATGGGTAAATGCATGAAAAAAAATCATCACATATCTCCTCTGATAATGGTTTATTTAAAAACACAGTGTGCTCGTTTAGCACACTATTTCATGTAGTTTTTATCTGCTGGAGGGTCGCGTAGGGGAGCGTAGTGCGACAAAAATAGAAGAGCATCCTAAAATAGTTGCGCCGCTCCCGTTGCCGGTGCAGCCGCTGTAATTGATAACAGGGGGGCGAGCTGCTACAGGACTCGCGCTGCAGACGTGTCCGCTGCTCCCGTTGCCGGTGGACCCCGGCCGTAACTTTCAGCTCCGCCATCACTGACGTGTTTTGTGAAAGACTCGTCGGAAATCAGTGTGAAGCTGCAGGTTCCAATACGCACACACTTTGAATTGTTCTCTACATAGTAATTATGGACTATGTATACCGAGTTGAATTCTGTGGAGACAGACCATTAATTTAGCAAAATAAAATGACAAAAATCGCCCAAAAAAATCACCAAAAATGAAACCAACCGTGATGGACTTGGCCGAAGGGCGATTGGCGATATATTCGTCCAATCGCCCATGCCTATCCCCATCCACAGTCTCACCCTATGGTCTGATTCAGCTACTGTTCTTACCTGGTTATCATCAGATTCATGTCGCTACAAGGTTTTTGTAGGCAGGCGGAAATCCAAGAGCTGATGGATTCTGCTACATGGCGATACGTGCCATCAGGAGAAAACCCAGCAGATGACATCACTCGAGGTCTCACTCTCCTGGATCTAGCTGATGGTGGCAGGTGGATCCACGGCCCAACATTCCTGAAGCAGCGGCCAGAGGAGTGGCCAAAGCCCCCAGGTTCACCCCATGATGAGCCATAGAGTGAGATGAGGAAACCAGCACTGGCTGTGCTGGTGACTACAGTTTCAACTGTGCCAGATCCACAACAGCAGCAAACCCTGAGTGACTATCTGGAGGTCACGGCACACCAGCTGTAGGGGTGGCTGACCCTTTGACCCCTGTGACAAGTTGACGACTATGCTGCAGCTGAACTGGAAGTCTTGAAACAGGCACAGAGAGACTCATTCCCAGAGGAGTCTGCTATGCTAACTGCAAGCAAACCAGTGGCAAAATCCAGCCGCCCCATGTCACTGGCTCCAGAGCTCGACGAGGCAACAGGGCTCATTAGAGTGGGAGGCCGTCTCCGTCGCTGCAATGCCCTCACATCAGACATGATTCATCCCATTGTCCTCGACCCCCAGCACCTTCTGACCAGGCTGATCATACAGGACTATGATGTCAAGCTTCATCATCCAGGGCCGGAGAGAGTGTTAGCAGAAATCAGGAGGAAGTATTGGATACTGCGGGGGCGACACCAAAGGAAGTGCACGGATTGTAGGAAGTGGAGAGGGAGACCAGACCCACCTAAGATGGCTGACCTCCCCCCAGCTAGACAACGCACCTTTGAGCCTGCCTTCTACTCCACCGGCATCGACTGCTTTGGGCCATACCTCATCAAGATTGGTTGCAGAAATGAGAAGAGGTGGGGGATACTGTTCAAATGTATGACAACACAATCAGTCCATGTGGATCTTCTCAGCAGTATGGACACCGACGCATTTCTGATGGCTCTGAGACGCTTCATCGCCCGACGTGGAAAGCCCCATGAGCTCCTGTGTGACCAAGGCACAAATTTTAGGGGAGGAGAAAGAGAGCTGTGGCAGTTGTTCAAAGCCCTCCAACCCGAGCTCCAAGTACAACTCGCCAGCCAGCAAATCAGATTTGCTTTCAACCCCCCAGGATCACCGCACTTCGGAGGATGCTAGGAGAGGGAGATTCGTTCTCTAAAAGCTGCCCTTCAAGTCACCATTGGGGCCCAGACAGACAGTCACAGAGGAGGTGTTGCGCACCGTTCTTATAAAGATCAAAGGAATCATAAATTCCAAACCTCTTGGTTATGTCTCATCGGACATTGTGGACCCTTATCCCATCACTCCTAACTGTCACCTCATGGGGCGGCATGATGCTTCCCTGCCCCAGGTTGTCTATGAGGGTCCAGAGATTTTAGGACGACGGAGATGGCGACATAGCCAGATACTGGCTGACCAATTCTGGAATATTGGTATTAAAAAGTCTTTATTAAATTACATGGCTAAAGAGGTAAAAAGTGCTCCACTTTTTACCTCTTTAGCCATGTAATTTAATAAAGGCTTTTTAATACTTTTTCTAAAATCAAGATGAGTGCCTTGGTATTTTTTCCTTTTGTTTCTCAAGTTACAATGTTAGGTGAAACTAGACATTGAGAAATAGGTCTGTATTTGTTACTCTTATTTACAGCAGTTTCAGGAAGTATGGCCAAACAATATTTTTCTATGCTTGAAATTACTTAAAACTAAAGCACTAATTTAGATTAAGTGTAATGTACATCTTGAGTAACAATATCTAGGAGAAGTGGACCTGAGGCTTTGTCAAATCCACCTCTGAGGTGGGATCCAAATAATCCTGAAATTTGGTATCAAATTGATCCAGATCTCTGCCTTAACTTTTGAAATACCCGAATGCAGCCTTTATCTGGATTAAAGGGAGGATTGGATTACCAGAGCTGAATCCTGATCCTCAGGATCAGGATCCTCTTGATCTGTGTTGAAATACCCAGTTTTCAGATCAGATCAGATCAGATCAGGATTTAATCCAATCCGGCCAGGATAATCCTATCATATAACTTTGAAATACTGGGCCCTGGTGATAGCGATTACGATTTTGAGGTCAAATGATTTCAAAATCAATGAAATTGAGGGTAAACAATTTTTGGTTACGGACACCTGGAGATGCGGAAGATTTCAAAAACAGCATGCGGAAAATAGCAGAGGGAGAGCGAGAGAGGTTGGACCGTGTGTCTGTGTGTGTGTGCGCGCGCACTCGCACATCGGGGCCGAACTCCACCATGCATGATACAGAGAGCAGAGGAGAATTGTAAACACGCGACCATGTAAAGACAGAAGTGACATGCCGTTGTGTAAACAATATTAGTCATCATGTGCGCAGCATAATCGTTTGCATAATCCTGATTTCAATTTTCCAAAAATGATTGTGATTACCTTTAAAAAAAAAAAAGTGAGGGAAATTACTTGAATTTATCTTTAAATATCTAAAATTCTTGGGTTGCTGGAAAAAAAATTCTGACAATCACTTAATTATGCATCTTGAAATAGCTACACTTCCAAGTACCTGAGGTGTTGTAAAACAATACTCTGTTTCATGCAATGTTTCTATAAGTTACAATAACTTAGAATGCTGCTTTGTGATATTTTCTAACGTGATCAATCACTAATTATTATACTTAATGTTCCAATTAACATAACTGGTTTAAGTTTAAGTATTACTGTGGAGTGTATCATGCTTTATCCCATAATGCTTTTTTGTAAAATAACCTGAATTACTATTGTGCACAAACATTCATTCATTCATTCATCTTCTAACCGCTTCATCCTCGTGAGGGTCGCGGGGGGGCTGGTGCCTATCCCAGCTGACATCGGGTGAGAGGCAGGGTACACCCTGGACAGTTCGCCAGACCATCGCAGGGCTGACACATAGAGACAGACAACCATTCACACTCACACTCACACCTATGGACAATTTAGAGTAATCAATTAACCTAGTCCCCAAATTGCATGTGGGAGGAAGCCGGAGTACCCGGAGAGAACCCACGCTGACACGGGGAGAACATGCAAACTCCACACAGAAGGGCTCCCACACCCAGGATCGAACCGGCAACCCTCTTGCTGTGAGGCGACGGTGCTAACCACCACACCACATGTGCATAAGAGTGCTCATGAGTGTGTGTAGATTCTGTTCTTACCCAGGAACGAATCCTTAAGAAAACATTGGTGACTGTCACATTCTTTCTCAAAATTTTGTGAGTGGGTTTTAAGAAGAAATTTCCTCGTAAGAACCGTTGGCGAATGAGGCCCACTGCTCTTTATTTGCCAAAAGTTCAAAAGTAATAACAACCAAACAAAAGAAAAAGCAGATGAATGAATGATCCCTGAGGTGAAAATGTCCTGTGTGCCAGATGTATTTGTTTCTTTCTTGCTCTGTACCTGTCGGAGTGTGTGCAGATGCTGCTCCTGCTGCTGCAGATTCCATTGACTCTGTTGGATGAGCTCATCCATTGAAGCTGAGGCAGGTGGAGGAATCTGAGGCGCAGCCATTATTGGCATCAGTGGAGGCGGGATGTCAGCCACTTCTTTGGCCCCGGGGTTGTACATTTCTGCAGAAACAGCAGTGGGAGAGTAGCAGGAAAGATTAAACCTTGAAGTCTGGAGATTAGGTATAGCTCTGATTTTGGTGCTAGGGCTGGCAGGGTTGATGCAAACAACTGCAGAGAAAAATGCAGTCTATAAATCATGTACAAGGCAGATATTTACACATTATTCAGGCATTATTCACACTCTCAGCAAAAAGACAGAAATATATTGTAATTCATCTGATCAGCCTTCAAACTGTTTAGAATGACGATTGATGGCAGATTAATCGTAGCGCCCTTATCTGATGGTGTTTGATTTGTAATCTTTGCTTGACCCTGACTCTTGCTGCTTAAAGTAGAATGGCGCCAATCATTTTAGCAGCGCCACTGCTAAAAGCATAGGGGAAACACTGCATTCCTGATAGCTAACTAACTCACCTCACGACACTGTTTCATTGTGTATGAAAAAGTTAAAGGCTTTACTGGAAAAAATTAATGGATTCTGTCTGCATAAGATATAGACAACAGTTTGTTTTGATCTGCACCTGACATTGCAAATACAGCCAGAGCCAGTAAGCTCGATATTTCCATTTTAACCCAACTTAGCTATTTCCCATAAATTCTAATAATAATTCTTGTGGGAGGTTTCCACCTTGAATATTCACTGTATTTGAAACCCTTCACCTTACTCAATATTGAAAATCTTTCCTAGCATGTTTCGTTGTCATCAATAATTTATTTATACCTTGTTATTTGGTCCATATTTATTGTAGTCTCATGGAGAAATGTTACTTTAGTGTTCACTCAGTTTATGAGTTCATGATATTTTCTCAAATGTTATCATATAATATTAAAAGGAACTGTGTATTAGTGCATCCGATCCAGGAGCTCTCCAGATAACAAAAAGGGTGGACAGAATATTCATAACACATCCATATCAAGAAGGACACACTGGCCCAGCAGTGTGCCAGTACAAACAGGAAGACACTCTCCACAAAGTGTCATTAATCATTGCTGCCAATTTATCCCTCTGAAACTAAAGCCCCTTTTATACTGCTTCCTCAAAGTGGGAATTTCACGCTGTTATGCTGCCTTGCTGTTCCGTTTAAAAAATACAATCGCGGAATGAGGGGCAGAGTCTTGCCTTTAAGGGGGCATTGGAGGTAGTGAAATAATTACTGTATAAACGGGTCAGCTGGCAGGATGGGATCATGGGCAAGACAGGTGGGACATTTTGAGGGCATGTTATGTGTTCAACAGACCGCAGGAGATTTAAAAAAAAAAAAAAAAAAAAAAACAATAGCTGGTGTAAGTTAGAAGATAACCCAAACAAGAACGGCAGTCAAAAGTGTCAACAAATTGAGAAAACAATAACATCCAGGAGCACTTTACCCTGACAGCAGAGGACAAAATCAGCCACTATATATGTAAAACTTCAATCAATAGTTAGCGCATTTGCTTAAATCACAAAAATCAACAGACCTATATCTAGCCAATAACCAGATTTTATTCATCCAAAGAACTTCTAGTAAAAAGCACCGCTTGGCAACCAGACCAGGGGCCGTATTCACAAACATTCTGAGAACACTCTCAAATAGCTCCTAACTTAGCCTAAAAACTTTTAGTAAGGAGTCCTAGCTTAGGAGTGATTTAGGAAAGTTCTAAGAGCAACTCTGAGCAAGGAAGGGACAGAAACTTTTATCTTAGTGAGGGGTTGTGGTTGACCCTGTTAGTAGGTGTGGTGCTTTCTTTTGACAGGTGTGACTGGTTGTCACAGATACGCCCTTCTGTGAGCCTGCAAGGTGTGGACACCCAGTGGATGTGAACTGCATCACAATATGAGATAATCACTTGGCTGATCTTAGGTTCATGACTGCTGCAATGTTTCATTTTTCCAGTTTTTCAAATATCTTAGTATTGTGATTATTTTATTTCTGGTGTCATAGCATTATTTTGTTAGGTGAGAAATGTGTGCATATCCCTAATGAGATCAACCACACATATTATCCCTGCACAATCTCATCTGTAGCATTTAATTTACTCACTGTCATTTTGTGTTTACAGTCCGTTTCTCTGACCACTTTGTGTTTCCACCAGTTTCTCCTCTGCTTAGGAATCTCTTAAGCCTCTTAAAAGTCCTCCTCCCTGTTTCTAACAGTTTTTCACCTTAGGAGCTCTTTTAAGTGAATAACTTTTATCTTTACAAGGACCTACTCTTAACTCTAAGGGGAAATTCTACGCAAACATCACAATTTTAAGAATTTTCTTAGAATTTCTAAGAAAGGTGCGGCTGTGGCTCAGAGGCAGAGCGGGTCATCCACAAATCGAAATATCAGCAGTTCCCATCCCCGACTCCTCCAGTTTGCATGTCGAAGTATCCTTAAGGAAGATACTGAACCCCAAATTGCTCCCGATTGCTGTTCCATTGGTGTGTGAATGTGTTAAAAATGAGTAGCAAGTGGCACCTTGTATGGTAGCCTCAGCAACCAGTGTATGAATGTGCGTGTGAATGGGTGAATGCGACTAGTGTAAAAAGCCCTTTGAATGTTCGGATGACTAGAAAGGCGCTATACAAATGCAGGTCCATTTACCAAAAAGCAACTCTCAGCACAAGGAGCTTTGTGAATACGGCCCCTGGTGTGTACTTGTGACAGGTGTTCATTTCTCAAAATAAGCCACACTGGGCTAGCAAAAGCAACTGGGCATTTGATTGGTACTAGGCATTTATAGACCAATTTTTAGTGGACATCATAGTTACGTCACTGCAGTTGCGCGCACACATTGGTGGTAGAAAAACAGCGGACACCGATGACAAATGGTTGAGATACCTGGAATAAAATGTCTTCTTGTGCTGTTGGATGTCATAACACACATCATATTCACATATGCAATTCCCTACAGCCCTACAGTTACAGCATGAAAAAATATTTAGGCGCATATTTACACACACTTAGTGGCAGCAGTATTTACATTGTTCTTAAATGCATTAAACAATGAAAAAAAAGTTGATACTAACCAAGCCATGAAGTGCAGTTTGCCATTAGTATATAGTTGTTTGACTTATTTATGTCTTACATAGCTTTGTTTTATGTCCTTATCACTGGCTCAGCAGCACGTCTGTCCGTAATTAACAAAAACCATTTGACAAATCTCACTATTAAACATTCTGGACATGGACGCAAAATATAAAACTGTGTGCACTGAAAGGTTTGTATGTCTTGAGTTATTCTTTCGTATGGACACTGGGTACATGAAGATGTCCGGCAACTGTAACGTTGGCATTGTATGTTAGTGCAAGACCATAGACATAAAAACATACATACAAACATTATGATCTAGCACAAAAAGTTCTGTCTCCAGTTAGTCTCAGTATTTAGGCTATAATCGCTGCTGGACGCTCAGTAGAGGAGTGTATGTTTGGCTTACATGAACTGAATTACTGATGAGGTTTTAGATAATTCAACATCATAAGGAACTGTGAAAACTCAAACTCAAAGTTGGTCAAGCATGGATTTGTCATATTGTCCTTGTTAATACTTAAAGACATCCCCATATAATATAATTTAATGTAGAAGTAACATCAGACAACTTTTCAACTAGCTAAATAATGCTATCTGCTAATTAACTCAATGATCATGACAGAATACAGTAACTTTCACCACTGCTCATTTTATAAATAACACCACAAGAAAACATGTCCTTTGTTAAAAAACGAATGATTTTTTTTCTGCCTGCCAACAATATGGCAGATCGCTGGCAGGCTGAAAAAAATTAGCTATATCACTAACATTAGCAAGCCTTTCATTTCCCCTGCCTGGATGCAGATGGGGACTGATTAAACACACATTATAGTCTCTATGTTAACATAAACGTTGCTGCTGCATGTTATATGTCACACTAAAGGCAAATGCTGTTGTGTTACATGTTGCGCCCAACACACCTCTTTTGCTTCCACGATGCTGGCATGCTGTCTAAAATCACACACTGGAGCGGCATGATGTATGATGTGTGGCATATGACTGTGGTAGGGAAAATGGAATAATTCCCCAGATACTAGTGTTGTGAATCCAACACTTGCTGATGAAATCATGCAGCCCTCGTACTTCATTTGCCCTTGACCGCAAGATGAAGCATTTTGGAGACAATTAAATTTTACAAGTTACCAGTATCCTTCTCCTGTTAGTCTAATCAAACCGGGCAGCCTTTTGATTTAGCACATTTTCATCAGCATCATAAGGAAGATATACCCGAGACATCTTCAGCTTCAAAACAACAATACAGCACAAACTCAAAAAGAAAAACATACTAACAAGAATAATGCAACTGAACACAAACCAAAAAGCTTTCAAGCACAGATGTCATAATGTCCAGCAAAAATATGCAAAATCAAAATTGGATTTCCAACTAGACATTTGAATTGGTCAGACAAATCTAGTTCCAAATAAATACCTTCAGATTTATATTCCTCCCCATCGTTGGTAGAGGGATCTAAGTGGGGAAAAGCAAACTTTAATGCATTTCAGTGGTATTTCATGACCAACAGAAGAACTCCATGCAACCCTGCACAACACTGTGCTATTATTACACAGCTGTTGATTATCTGATCATCATACAGTCACCATAATACTGGAAAATGCTCAGACTTCCTCTAAATTAGCAACAAGTGCAATAATAGTCTGATGAGTCAAAACTATGAGTAAATACATAAAACTACAGTTACTGATTTGTTAAAGAAAAAGCTTTACATCTGTTCCTTTTCTCAAATGATTGGCTTCAGTGAATTACAACTGCATCAAAAGTTATTTACTGTCCATTTTTAGCGTCAACTTTCTCACCCTTTTAATATACTTATAATACACTTTGTGTCATCACTCATTTGTAGAGCTGAATCAATCAGTCATGTTTTTTCATTTATTTTTGGCCACGAGTACAGATTGCTGATTGATGAGCCATATTGGCCAATTAACAGCCAATTGCTAACTTTTTTATTGTTATTTTGTGATGTTTTGTCATAGCAGCTGGTACATTTGTATTACAGCATAGGTTGCTTTGACTGCTTTATAATGTATTGGGATTAGTGTTGTCAAAAATATTGATGTATCGATCCATTCTGAATATTTTTCTAGAGTCATTCTGCTGTTTTCTGCTAATTACCAAGAAAAGTCCTCAATGTCATGTTACAGCTTTGTTATATTTATCTTTTAAGAAAAAAATAATTGTATGCCCCATGGTACTAACACAAGTGTAAAATATCACAAGCAGCAACCTCCAGAGGCTGAAATGAATGAAGCCAATGCACAAGTGCCAAAAACTGTAGTTCCTCTCATGGCCACTTGAGGCTGGCTCCAAAACAGAGTCAGTCCCCGTAGACCTGAATGTTAAAATGCCTTTTCAGCAGTAACAAACATGTTTACTGCCTGGTACAAAAAAAAACAATGTTGGTCTCTATAGATAATTTAATTTCATGACAATGGTGAATTTATACAGAACTCACTGATTTGCATTTTTATTAACGCTTAAAGTTATGCATAATTAAGGGCAGGGCCGCATGAGTGACAGGCGGTCTGTGTGCCCTCACCACAGTCTGTGAGTCAGATCTACCCCTGTTCTCTATAGTTCTAACCTCTTGTCAAATGTGGTCAAATCTGGCTCCAAATATCCAAGATGGCGACTGATGAAATGCCAAAATTGAGGCTTCAAAACGACAGTCCACATTGGTGACGTAACGGTAGCTGCATCTATTATTTATACAGTCTGTGGAATATGGATATTTTTCAGGATATTCACTAATTGCAATCTACTCCAGGGGGCAGTATAACCTAGGCTTCATATGCAATGTACCTGCAACTTATGAATAATGAATCACAAAAAGTCAATCTTGTTTGTTTATTATTCTGTCAACAATGCATTTTTACCTAGTCTGTTCAATCAACAGAGCAGTAAAAAAGCAACAAGTAGCCGACAGTAATAGTGTGTTCACACCAGTCATGATGCAATTTTTTGCATTGCACAGCAACTGGAGTGGGGTTTTTTTGGAGTGTTTTGCAAATGATGAATATTCTCCAGCCTGGCTGATGGCTCTAATAACTAACTGGGCTAACTTGGTTTGCAGTAAAGTACAACAGATAGCTGGAATCAAGTGACGTGAAAAAAGTAATCATGGAACTTCAGAACTTACCACGTAGTCCTATGGCAGTGCTCACTAATCTGCAAGCCCTCTCCTTTCTTGTTCTGTCTCTGTATATTACTGACTTTATGTCCTATTCGGATGGGATTAGTTTTACATAGGTACATGGGGTAAAGTAATAATTACCAGAGACTTTAGTCCTGTCCAAATGTGCCATGTCAGTAATCATTACAGCACGATGTCAGTAAAGATTAACGCGACTTTTACCTTCTGTAAAAGGGTCCCGGACAATTACCTCAGGTAATACTAATCCTGTGCGAATAGACCAGCAGTAAATATGTGTGTTAGGGCTGCCAAAAAAATTCGAAGTTAGAAATATATTTGAATATATATATTGAATATATATATATTTTTTATCAGTTTGAACCTAAATTTGATAATTCAAATATCATTAATAATTAATTAATACTATCAATAATGTTATATATTGCGGCGAATCCCGTTCAGGCGGAGATTGCTCGTGCACAAGCCGGGCCAGAGAGGGACGCAGCGATGGAGGGAGAGGCGCCAACTGAGGAGTCGCCTGCGCCAACATCACCCACTGCGCTGATCGCGATGTGTGACCTGTTCGGGGAGACATACAGGGAGAGTGATGCACCTGCTGTCTCCCTGCCTACCATTTTTGAACAAGAGATGAAACGTTACCAGAATGAGACACCACTACGAGCTGACCAGGATCCACTCTTGTGGTGGAAAACTACGCACTGAAGTATCCAAACATTTCTCAGATAGTGAGGCAGAAGTTGGTCATACCTGGCACTTAAGTGAGGTCAGAACCGTTTTTTTTTTTTTCATCTGAGTGGCACGTTCATATTGCGTCAGCTATAAGCATCTTATTTTTTGTGGGGGGTTTTTGTAAAAAAAAAAAAAAAAAAAATAATAATAATAATAAATTCTAATATTATTCGAACTCTACTAAATTAATTCGAAAATATTTGAACTCAATTTCTTGGTGCTTTAGACAGTCCTATCATACGCACATGACGGCAGGAGGGGACAGCGGTGCGTGAATGGATTTACCACTCCCACTTGTGGTAGTTTTTCTGATATTTCTTATCCAGTGCCAATATTACTTACATCCTGTGGTAAAGTGACATTACCCCATGTGCCCATGTAAAACTAATCCCGTCCGAATAGTGCTTTAGACTGGGAGAGCTCTAGGTGCCCACAGGTGGCAACAATACATTTGCCCTTCATTTTTAAATCTTTGTAACGTCAGGACAATCTCAAGTGGATCTCAATGCTGATTGGCTTTCGCAATACAGTACTAATTTCTTGCAAAAAATTTAAACTCCAATGAATACGCAAAAAAACAATTTCGCAAATTTTATGTTGTCATTTCGCATCTATTTGTGTCTTTGCATCGAGTTTGTCTGTAATCTTGCCATGTGAAATGTTTTACATTCGATGTGAACACACCCCACCAGTGTAAAGCCTGGGATATACTGTGCGACTTTCGGCTGTCCCAGACAAAAGATGACCAACGTGAAAGAAACATGGTGATATCTTTGGTTGTGGCTCTAAAATGGTGGTCCTACGTCACACAGTGAGGGAGGTCACAATCTTGCAATGAACGGCAGCCTGGGATTAAATTCTGACAGTGTCAGAAATTTGGAATGACCATCTCACTGTGTGACTGCTGTTATGACATACATCCACTAACCAACCACTAGAAATGCAGCATGAAATGATAAACTGGCGCTCGACCCAAACAAATAGAGTCAGGAGAATAGCGGGAGGAAAACCTTGTGGAGTTGTGGCAGCAGAAGCCTTGGCTGTATGATGTGTCCTCCAGCTCTTACCATTATCGCGGGAAAAAAAGGACGAAGCATGGAAGGAAATAGCAGTGGAGTTACAGCTTCCAGGTGACCAACCTAGCAGCTAGCAAACACACAAACACAGACATGCTGCAGGAAAAAGTGCCCACTAAACTTCAGGTTATTTGATAATGTGACCCTCTATAATGTGCTTAACAGTTGGAAAAATAATAACCTGTGCAGCATCCATGCGTGCTCAGTATGGGAAGCTACTGCATCAAACTTCGTCGCCTGTGATTCAGTAGGCCCTGTCATTGTACTGTCTGCATACATCAAACTTGATGTCGTACCCAAGTTAGACCCATGTCAAACAGTGTAGCTTGAACTAAATGTATAAGAATGCTAAAATCTCACAGACTTTAGGAGGCTTAAGTCACAGGAAACACTTGTTGGTTTTGAGTAGCTGTGGCATTTAATAACACTCAAACTACTCAACTGTACACTCACTTGATATCTACACCACTAAAATTAAACTCATCTATGCTCCAACTTAAAAACGATTTGGAAACTACAGCTATGTGGCTCGTACTGTGCCGGTCTGGATTTGGAGCACAGCACAGCTGGTGATCAGTGGTGAGGCAAAGAACAATCAAAAGAGGTGCATAAGAGGCTGACACACACAAGTTTTGTCCCTAACCAACAATTTGCTGTCTAAATAATTACATTTGTGAGGTGAACGTGAAGTATATTGTAAACAATTTCTAAACCATCAACCAGAGATGTTAATGGAGATGAGACTGGCTGATCAACACACACACACTGGAGCATGAGCAAAATTAAACCAACTCTGTGGTGAAGAAATTGTTCCCTGCATCTGGCCGGCTCAGCATCTGGGCTTTCCCCACAGCTAAAGTGTAACAGAGAGGCTGCTTTCCAGAGCTGGAGACATTAAAACAACAGAACGGAGCACTCCGCCTCTCCTCTCTTTTTGCTATTCTCACACAGGCAGGAGACGGTGAGGTGCTTTCAAATTAATATATTCATATATAATTATAATATAATATAACAATATAATTTATGTGTGTGTGCGCACGCGCATCAGGGCCGAACTCTGCCGTGCACGACACAAAGAGCAGAAGAGGATTTTAGATGCGCACTGTGTAGGGACAGAGATGACATGCCGCTGTGTAAATAAGATAAATAAGTGTTGACAACGCCAAGCAGGCAGACCCCCGAACCGTAGTAAAGGGACCTCCAAAGACCATTAGCTCCTTTAGAACGGCACTTTATTTTCAGCACTGCAGGGACGATGCACAGGCTCTCTCATCAGTGTCTGACTTTTACATAGAGGGAAATAACTCAAAAACAGCATGCAGAACTGCGTAGGCTTCTTCACTGTGGCTGCTCGATGTAAACAATAGGGATCGACCAATAAACGGCACTGCTGATAATATCGGCCGATATTCAGCATTTTGTGTGTGTGTGTGTGTGTGTGTCTGTGTCTGTGTGTCTGTGTATGTGCATGCAAGTTGTTTTGTAGGCTTCATTAGTTCATTTAGACATGCATTTAAAAAGTATAGAAGAATATCAATTAAATTTACTTGGCATTAAATGTGACTGGCATATTAAATACATGTAATTACAAATTACTTTAATAAAAATAAGTCTGGCAACCACTGAAAGTTTAATCTTTATCTGTAAACTAATTATGCTATTTGATGTAAAAAAAAAAAAAAAAAAATTCTGATAAGTAATAACTACTAAAGCTATCAATAAATTAAGTGAGCCAAGGTTCCTGTTCCTGCCACACTCTTTATTGGTTTGCACTTAATCAGGCTGGATCAGATGTACCTGAGAGAGAACATAAGACATCATTAATTAACTGTTATTTATTTCAGTGAACCTTTATAAATGCTGCTAGAAGATCCCTGGACGTTTTGTTTTTAGATAATTTAACTTATTGCCGAGACTCAAATTTCAGTACTGTGCAGTTCAGTTTTTACTTTGGTCTAATAAAAAAAATCAGGGAGCCATTTCATTTTCAGTGAACTTTAAGAGATCTCTGCATTTTTTCTTATATAATAAAACAACCAGCTATTTCAACCAAGATGAGTTTGTGTTATTCTACAAAAGTTTAAGCTCTTTTTATCACAGATTTTCAGTGTACAAAAACAAACAAACAGTATACTGTTGTATTCAGTCTAATCCCAGGTGTGTTATTCTAAATTTTGACACCAAGATTTAAATTTTTACTGCAAATGAATATCAGTTCTAAATATCGGTTATTGGTTTCCTTGACTACTAATAATTGGTATCGGCCCTAAAAAACCCATATCGGTCAATCCCTAGTAAAGAACATAGCACATGCCTCACTTTCTTCCTGGGGTGCATCCGTCTGACGTCACACACCACACCCGGTGCACTAACGTCTCATACCTCCTACATCAACTACACACACACACACACACAAGTCACACACACAAGTCACACACATCAGGCTCAGCCTGTAACATAAGGTTATTTAGTTTGTTTAATAAAAAGACATGGTATAGACCTGTTCTATAGGAAAGGTAACCTTAAATGACTTCTGTTGTGATCCAATATGATGGTAGGGGGAACACTGCCATATGATAAGAAAGGGGTCCGGTGGAAAGCGATCACAGATGCAGTCACCATGTATATTGCAAGAGATATGGAGCCCATATATAGGCTACCGTCGAAAAGCTGGGGTTTATTCACATGCTGAAAGTTTTGTACCCCAGGTATGTGCTACCAGGCCGCAAATTTTTTTTTTTTTTTAAACTAGGAGGGGAAAAAAATCTATTTAAATCGTGAATCAGATTTTTTGTGAAAAAAATCAGAGATTTTTTTTTTTTTTAGGCCATATCGCCCAGCCCTACTTGCAACCATTTATTGCATGTCATTCCCAAATTCTCTCTCTCCCCATTTCACTCATTAAAGGCAAAAAAAGCCCAAAAAATGATCTTAAAAAAAGACTTAGACATTAAACATTTAGTTTCTTATATTTGTTGTGAGAGCATGTAAAGGCATTTGGAGAGCTTCATAAATGTCAAAAATGCTAAATTAGCAGAAAAGAGTACTTTATGTTAGCAGCTAAATTAAAACAGTAGCCTATTGCTGCAGCAGCCATCCTTTCATGCAGCTGGGCAGAGCAAACAGTAGATAGGTGAAAAATTCCACTGTTAAAAATTTTGGGCGCTTACTGTGCATATGCTCATTGATGGACATATTTAGCAGAATTGAGCCATTGTTTTTTTTATGTGATTGAAATTATGTGATTGTAAGTGCACTTATGAGCTCATCTAGTACTCACCACACTAAAATGATGTAAAACAAGGCAAATTAGAAACATGATTCATGACAAATGCAAGAAACAAATTTATATTAATATCGACACAGCATTTATTTTTTAATGTAAATTTATGTCCGTGTAATAGGCCACATTACGTTACATGAAGGTTTTGTGGTTACCTGTTGTATTTGGTAACGAAAAGAAAAATGAAGTATTAAAATATAATTGTCTGTGATATTAATAGGTAATAATTAATACGTATTAATGTGTAGGACTACAGGACAAAATTGTGGTCGGCCCCGCTGAATCTCACTCCAAGGTTTGAAAAGTTGGCAGTAGGGCTGGACAATTAATCAAATTTCAATCATGATGTCAATTTTGGCTTCTCACTATCATAAAAACATAATTGAAGAAAAACGATTAATGCGCCACGTGGCGTGTATGTAAGTTCCTGTGCTGGAAAAGCACAGTGAATGCACCTGTGTTACGTGAAGCCGCAGCAAGCGTGTGACGTGTGTGGATCAATAATATGTGGTGTGAGGGATTGAGAACATGGCAGAAAGGCAGCCTTTGGTTGAGAAGAAAGGTAGGACAACTTCAGTCATCTGGAAACATTTTGGCTTCAAGTTGACGGACGTCGAGCAAAAAGAAATTGTTTGCAAAGTTTGTCATGCTGTGGTGTCTGCCCCCCAAGGCAACACGACCAACTTATAATCATGTTTAATAACCCTGATTTCAATATTCATTCATCTTCTAACCGCTTCATCCTCGTGAGGGTCGCGGGGGGGCTGGAGCCTATCCCAGCTGACATCGGGCGAGAGGCAGCACACCCTGGACAGTTCGCCAGACTATCGCAGGGCTGACACATAGAGACAGACAAGCATTCACGCTCACATTCACACCTATGGACAATTTAGAGTAATCAATTAACCTAGTCCCCAAATTGCATGTCTTTGGACTGTGGGAGGAAGCCGGAGTACCTGGAGAGAACCCACGCTGACACGGGGAGAACATGCAAACTCCACATAGAAGGGCTCCCACACCCGGGATCGAACCGGCAACCCTCTTGCTGTGAGGCGACGGTGCTAACCACCACACCACCGTGCCACCCTCTGATTTAAATATCAGTCAAAAATAATCGTGATTACTATTTTTGCCATAATTGTCCAGCCCTAGTTGGCAGCCCTCTATCTATGTAAATTAATCTATTAACTACATTATGGATCACTGATAATGCAGTATGCTATGATTTAAAAGTAGTAAGTAGTCACACAGTGAGAAAAATAAATACTGAAGAAATCAAAAAAATTGATGCACTGATAATCGTTTTTCTCACTGAATTGTTGCCCTCCGAATCATATCAAATCAAATTGTGAGGTGCCTGGAGCACAGTCCTACACTGGTCAGGTACCCATAAAACGCTGTGTAACAGGTAAAAATACGCATAAACATAAATTAACAGGCACGTGCATGAGCTCCACACGGGCAGGCAGCAGGTGAGAACAAAATGTATTTTTTATTTTTTAGAATAAAACAAATGAAAAAGTGATTTAGATGTCAAAATATTACACATACACTAGATATCTATCATCAGGCCGCAATTCCGTCTATTTTGAAAGTCAGTGACACAAGTTGAAGCTTTGACCCCATCATCACATTTTTCACCCACGTGGAGGACTCCAGCGATTAAACTTTGCAGCCCAAAGATGAGGTGGCAGCCTAATTTTGATGTTTATAGTGGTGGAAGGAGTATGCAAAAATGTTTCCTAACCTAGCAGTGATTGCGTTTTCACCATCCCAGCATCGAGCACAGCCAGTGAAAGAAACATTTCCTCCACTGCATTTGTAATTCAAAAACAAAGAGCCCAGCTTAATGTAAGTTGTGTAGCCTGTGTGTGTTAAATCACAGGTGCGGGTCATATAACGGGACTTTTATTAACAGGTGTGGGGTGCGGCTTTGACTTAGACATAATGACGAGTAACAGGTCATTCTGGTATTGAGCCTTAAGGGTATTGGCAGGTGCAGGGTTTTCAGAAATTGACCTGTATAGGACTCTGACCTGGGGATTCCCACCCCTACTTGTGATTAACATGTCCAGACTGCTAACAGGACTTTACATCTCATGTTTTGATTATTTACACCTTTTCATTGGCTCAGGTAAGGTATTCTTGCATGCTATCTACAAGATTTGACATCAACTCACTGTATTATACATATTCAGTTAAACATTTGACTCATCAGATATGATGATACATGATGATTTAAGCAACTGTTCCTGCATTTTGCAAACAACAGCTGTCTAGTGTCTACACACTATTTTCCTGGCTGAGCACATGGCTCATTAATGCAGCAGTGCATTACAATGCAGATGTTGCACAGACTTCTTCAGTTTACAGATATTTTCTGCTATTGCACGTTCAACAAACACTACCTAGTTGTCCAGATATTTGCTTCTCATGTACAGTCCCCTTAAGCACACACACACACACACACACACACACACACACACACACACACACACACACACACACACACACACACACACACATCTATACTTGTGAGGACCCTCACTGACATAATGCATTCCCTAGCCCCTTAACCTAATCTTAATCATCAAAACTCAAAGCCCAAACCCAACCTTACCATCTCTCTTTTAACCTAACCTCAACCTACTGTAATTCTAACCTAAACCTTAAAACCAATTCTAAACCCTCAAACAGGCCTTTGAATGACTGACTCAAGGTAAGGACCAGCCAAAATGTCTGCACTTTCCAAAAGTGTCCTCACTCTAAAGGTCAGCTACTCAAAATGGTTCTCACAAAAATAGATGTACGAGTATGCACACACAACTCATTCAGTGCAAAGCACAGAGGATACAAATGTCCAACTAAAGCCTACTTTACACTACATGGTTCAAGTGACCCAATTCCGATTTTTTCCTCTCAAGTGGCACGGATCGGATCTGTAACATGAACGTGTAAACAGGAAAAAAAAGCATGATATCGCATATTGTCAGATCAGATTCAGGCCTCCTTCATATGTGGAAATATATCAGATATGAATCAGACATCTGCCAATAGGTCTGTAATCTAAACAGACAGATTGGATATTTCCTGGCAATCCACGTTGTACGTCATGAATAATGCGACGACAGCGCATTTTCATGACATGCTCATGAGCGAGGGAAAGGAAGGAAAGCCGAATAAACCGCATGTTAATCAAAAACTATGAACCAAAAAAAACACAATCTATCCCGAATGAGACAAACGGCTTGATCCGCGTCTCCAGCGTACCAGCAGAGTACCTGCAGAACCGAATCAGCGAAAAAACACACCAGGCTACACAGCCTCTCTACCTGAGCAGCTGAAGCTGCGGCTCACACCCTCGACCCACAGACAGTGCTTCTGCTTGACAGCCAAACGTGTGCAACTGTGAGAAATAAATATGTGAGGTGGTGTACGCTGCTTTACTATCTTTTTTTTAAATTTTTGTTTCTTTTTTTCTGTCAGCGACATACACTCTTAACACAGGACGGGTTGTTTATATTGACTGAGTTGATTATTAAGCCATAGTGATGCACGGATCTGCTCTGATAGCACCCGAATCAGCATGTACCTATCAATCATCCAGCCACACCCATCTGCACCTGCACGGACATTTCCACCGCTCTGTGTAGGCTAAGTTACCTTTTAAATTATGTGGAGCAGCACCAGCTTTCCAGGTGATTTATTCTTTAACGATTAACTTCAAATATTTAAAGTTAGTCCTTAAAATTGCTTTCAGTAATGTAAACATTTCCATGTTGCAGTAATGTCACTCGAGCAAATACCGTGGGACATTTACACAGTGGTCAAGAGTGCTGGACAGGAAGTGTCGCACAAAAAAACGGAAGCTGGCTGCGTTCTGTTTTGCCTCCGTGTCTCCGTGAAAAATAAGGTGAATAGAACATGTAAACAGCAGTCAGGAAAAATCAGATATAGGCAACAAATCGGAATTGGGCATTGAGACACAGTAGTGTAAAGGCAGCCTCGAGCACATATAGAATGTTAAAGAAAAACAAATCTGGCTTTACAAAATTGGTCGTATTTTTGTACTTTTGGTCATCATTCCTATCAGTCATGATAAAACTGTAATCAAAAGAGTAAATGCTGAATTTCTCAAAAAGGCTAAAGTGATCATTATTGGTGGGAATAGAAAAAAAACAACTGCTACCCACACTAAGATCCAGTCTGCATGAAACCTGAATTTCTATTTAAGATTTAAACTGGGTCAGACAATTTGAGCCACAGCTAACAATTCTGTCTCCACAACAAAGCCACAAAGGATCAGTCAATCCTGTCAGTCAATGGTTAATCTTTAATCAGTTAACCGCCAAGAATATTCTGGACCAGTTATGCATGTCTTGTCTATAGGTTGATTTGCTTCTCTTCACTTTACAACACTGCTTATTATCTGGGTCTGGTGAAAGCTGATGTTAGCTAATGGCACCACTCAATTGGCAATTACTGCTTGCAACTAGGGTTGGGTATTGTTTCGTTTTTTTCCCCCGATACCAGTGCCGAACCAATACTTTTAAAACAGTACTGGTGCTTAAACGGTGCCTGGGCCGATACCTTAAAATGAGTTTTTTTATGGAGGTTGAAAAGTGGCACAAATGGGTCACCTTTCTGAAGCGTGTGAGTATTTTGTATAACAGTTTTAAATTATCATAAAAACAATGTTTTTATTTATTTATGCTGAGGCAAAAATAGAAATGCCCAGAAATAAATAGGTATATGAACTCTATTAACAGTTTTAAAATATAATAAAAAACACTTACCAAATTAACATTACAATAATATTAACTCTATTAAAGTCCGGTCTCTGTAGGCAGCCCAGGCTCCACAAATGGCAACAAAAACATTTGGGTCCAAGCTGTACCAACCAGCCAGCACGAGACCAGCGAAAGCAAGCACACACATGAACATGGTGCCCATGTCTCACGGTCTCGCGCAAGTGCGCACACGTGTACATGGTGCCCAGAGAGCCAATGAGGCTAAAAACAGAGTTCAAATGACGTTTTTCCAAACAACGTTTTTATGTCGGGGCTTCAGGACAATTCAGGATCACTACAAACGAGCAATATGGAGATATTTTGTGGTTTCAATTATGTGTTTTTGGACGTTTGAATCTGGGGCTAGCTCTGTTGTGTAGGCTTGTGCTGATTTCCGGTTCAACCGGTTTGGTCCGGTTTAAGAGCTCCACCCGGTTTAATTCATGTCAACCAGATAAACCGGAGGAAAAAAAAAAAAGCTTTTCACATCAGCGGCGTGTCAAGGGACTATATTCAACTTATCTTGCATTGTAACATGCATTATGACAACTTAATAAGGTTTATGTTTGTTTATAAATGAAGTGGAGGACCCTACAAGTGTTTTGTTTAGTTTGTCTCAGAGGCTTCAGCAGCTCCGCTCCGCTCAGCTGTCTGCTGCTGCTGCAAGAGATCAAATTTCATTTTCCTAGTAGTTCCTGGTACTATTTAGGGGACTGGAACTGCTACAGGAACATCCTCTCACTTGGCCATCTCAACCGCCGTGTCTTCACTGAGAGAGAGGAGTCAGGAAGGTTCCTTGGTGTCATTCTGCGTCTTTTTCTTCTTGTGTAACCTTGTGTGTATTGGCGGTTAATACAACATTACCGCCACCTAGTGGACTGGAAGCGTATTACACCTATAATGGGCTTTTATTGGGAAAAATAGCTCAAATGCGACCCCCATTGGTAAAATTAGGTATATAATTCGACTTATCGGTTCGGTTAGATATTTGGCTTTAAATCAAACCGGTTGGAAAATTTTCAAACCGGCACAAGCCTACTGTTGTGTTTGATAACATAGCTGAACATAAACAGAAGTGACTCCCAATGGTGCTTAGCATGCCTTTAAATAATAATACACACTCAACAAATGAACAAATGAATGAATGACTGATTCTGTTACGTTTAACATCCAATAGAGGGAGACATAGCATTAAAAAAAAGCACCAAAAGCAGGCACCGTAATGTGCGTTTTGTTTCAGTCTGGTAGGTCTTGGTTGTATAGGTACCGGTTCTATATAAGCACCGACTTTCGGTACCCAACCCTACTTGTAACGCAGCCCCAACAGTTTTGCTATGGAACAGTGTTTCCGCTACATTCATTCAGCAGCGGCGGCACGCCGCTACTGCTCCTTCAAAACATTTATTTTATATTCAGCCGAATATTGCAAAAAAAACACATTCGGGATCCAGTGGAATAAGTGAAAAGCAAGGCCGAATAATAGCGGCGTGTTTTGATAACGCAATCAAACAGCGTGCAGTGACATGCGGTGATCCTAGACGAAACACTGTATGGAAACATTAGACCCACTCTCCTGGTATCCCCAAAGGTTGCTCTGGTAATCACTCGGGTCAATTTTGAGCCGTGAACCCCCTTTAGCAGTCTTAACAACTGCTAGCTCTGTTAGTGCCATTAGTAGTGTCAGCATAGCTACTGGTGCTGACCAAGCAAACTATAAAAGAAGGAAAAAGCATGACATCAGTGACAGCGTTTGAATTTTGCATCAGAGTCAGACTTTGGTGCCACTTCTAATGGGGTCAATGGGGCAGGCACGACAAATGCATAATAACCCATCATATCTTTGTTGTCACAACTTTGACTTGTGCAAAATGTCTGTGTATCAGTCAGTGTGGTTTACCGTGTAGTAAGTACACAGTATTTTGGTTTACATGCCGGACAGTGCTGACAATTTGGGTTATAGAGCACCCAGAAATGTTAAAGGACATGGACATATTAAATGACGTGGTGTTAATGGTAGGGCAAAACCTTTGACAGCTGACAAATTTATGTCATGTCGCAGTTTATGCAGTAATAGTGCCCACCATTAATAGGAACCATGCCTAAATACAATTAACTATAAAACTGAGAACATAATGATTTGAATAATAAAAATGTCATCAAAGTATGTGTTAACAGGATTAAGAGATATCAGTTGGCATGGGAAGCTAACTGTGGGTACTTGATAATATAGTGCAAAGTAGGGGCGGGGGAAATAATTGATTTTTAGATGCATCGAGGTTCTGTCTTGAATGATGCGAGCATCGATTTGGAAAACTCATAATCGATTTTAATTTTATTTTTATTATTCAAATCACGGTAACTCCTCAACCATTCACGCTATCGACGTAATTCCAACGGATTCTGAAAGCTGAGAAGCTGAGCTTTCCAGTGATATATGGTACATTACAGTAGTGATGTCATTACCTGTGGAGGAGGGGAGGGAAGTGAGCACAGCAGGAGGAGAGTGACAGCTGACGAGGAGAGTGCAAGTTGGAGTGATTTAGCAGTGTTTTGGTGAGTTTTAGTGGAGTTTGGGTGGCGTTTTCTTTGTAAATAATATTTAAAGTTGTAAATAATAGTATTTGTGGTTTTTTGAGAGCTTTAATAGTATGTGTTTTTATAGTTCATAGATAGTTATAGTCAGTTATATTTTTGTAAATACTGGAGGAGAAATGTCGAGGAGGTCGACAAGGGACAGGAGAGTCCCCTTGAGATATGTAGATGAGGACAATGGACTGGAGGAGACTGGTGGAGTGTAGTCATCTCAACCACAGTAAGTAATACAGTTTGTATGCACTGGATATGTATTCCCAGCTTTATTACAATAATGTTTTTCAATACCTAGTGTAAATCTTCTTATTGGCTCGTTTTATAATCGAGAATCGATTTATAATCGAAATCGTTGCCCTCAGAATCGTAATTGAATCGAATCGTGAGGTGCCTAGAGATTCCCACCCCTAGTGCCAAGTAAACAATTCAATCTGTGCTCAGAACACACTAAGATTGCATACCTAGCCCTACTCTTGTTTCAAATAAAGATTAAGTTCAAAGTTCAGCTGAGTTCAGCACAGGTGAGCTCCACGTGGCTTTGTTGTGAAAACATGACCTAGAGCATCAAGGCAGCATGTGGCTGTATTCCTACTCTACTGTAGAACACAGCTGACATGGCAGCAAACATTAAAGTGATAGTTCAGATTTTTTTGAAGTGGGTTGTATGAAGTAGTTATTGGTAGTAAATGGTAAGTCTGCATGCTCCCAGTTTGGAGGAGCAAGATAAAGTCCAACATGGAAGCTAAGCAATGTTCTGCTGAGGAGAGGTCAGTAATAGGGGTGGGCATCATCAGAGGATCCACGATATGATATTATCATGATTATCACTTAAATCACGATACAATATTATTGCGATATTTTTGCGATATTGAGTATTGCAATAAAATATATTGCCACTTATTACCTTTTTTCAAATGTAAATTATACCCCCAAAGGAAAACTTTGTCAACATCTGTTTGATACATATGTTATATATATTTTAAAGTTTTCAGTCTGTTGATATCACTTCAACCATTGTTTGCAGCAAAATGTATCTAGTGAACTGAAAAAGCTATTGATTATATTATTCTAGTAGGCTACCTAAAGTTTCATTTTTATCTGTCATGTTAATAATTTATATATAATTATAATTTAAAATAAAATACACTTGGCAATATGAGATGATATAATATTGTCAATTTTATCTCCCACCCCTAGTCAGAAATAAAATATATTCTAGCCTGCTAAAAAAGGCCCTCTGAAACAATCAGAATTAGCTGAAGTGTATGGTACATGGAGAATATTTTCAGTGCCTTACCTTTCTGTCAGAAAGCAATTTCAATCATGGATCTGAAGCCGTTATACTGACTTCTTTAAAGGCAGACTCCATTGAGAAAAACAGTGATTTAACGTTGCTGAACACAGGAGCTGCTGGTCTACCATTGCCTCCGTCAGTTATTTTGTTTGTGTTATTGTGTGACTCAGAGTATAAAAGGGTTATCTTGGATTCACTAAAGTCACACACTGAACACAGGAGCTGTTGGTCTACCACTGCCTTGATCAGTTGATTTGTGTTAGTGAGCTAAAATAACGGTTTTTGTCAGTGTTGTTTGGTGACTTTGATGAGAGCTTAGATGTGGAACTGGAGCTATTAATGGTTTCTCCATCAGATCAGGCAGTCAGACGGAAAGGTAAAACGGTGAAAACACTCTTATTATAGCATACACTTACACTGATAATGATTTTTTTAAGAAGAGCTTTTTTTAGGAGGCTGAAAGACATTTTGATGCTGACCCCTCCACAGCAGTGCATTGCTTAGAGTCTCCACGTCAAATTCCAGCCTGCTTCTCCAAACTGAGGGTGTGAAGACTAACATCTACTGCAGGTAATACATTGACTATGGATAAGTAGGTCATACAACCCCCCAAATTGAGAACTATCCCTTTAAGAGCTATCCTGTGCTATAAGGAAGCATGAAGTGGGTAAGTGTGAGTAGGTACAGTATTTGCTTGATAGGCTTTGGATGCCTATAAACATGAGGGACAAATCCACACCGAAAACAGAACACACATTATTAATATGATGTTGGAGAGTTCAGTCAACTGTATCTCTTCTTTCTGTATATGGAGTTCCACTTCAGTTATGTCCCTAGAATACAAGTTTACATGTGATATTTTGGTGAATTGACATACATGTTAATCATCCACTGGATTGTGCAATTACACAAGCTTCATTTTCATTCAATTCTGTTGTTTATGATTTTTTTTTCTTCTGTAGCACTGAGAAAGACCCAATTATCTTGAATACCACATTAACTGAACATTCCAACATCACAGAAATATTGATATGCAAATCCTGGTTACATGGTGGATTGTCCCTTTCACTACATACGCTGCTGTTGCTCCATAGCAAGCTTGCACTTGTAGTAGCTGAAGTATTCTCCCCCAAAAAGGAAGGAGAACTTAGGGTTGTCCTTCTGTTTCTCCATCGTCATCTTTTCAAACTCTGGCCCGTTCCGAGCAACAAACTGGGCCAGCTTGTCAATGACATTCCTCAGTTCTTGATCTGCACCAGGAAAAAGAAGAGGAGGAAACAAATTCAGTCAAAGCTGTGGCAGCTGATGACCTGTCTAAAAGTGGTGACAAATAAATAGCAAAATATAGGAAGAAATGAGAGTAACCTGTGCTTTTCTGACACTGTTGGAACATGTGCCTCTCATATGTTATCATTACATTACAGATGCTGAACTCAAAGTTTCCCACACATTTGTTTGTGGCAGCCCACCATGTTTAAACATCTGCAGTGACGTTCTGATTTTCTATTTTTGAGCTGGACCATTCATTAGGATTGCTGTTGAAATATATACCATTCAGATCTTCAGAGCTCCACAGTCTTGCAGTGCAGAGCAAACTCTGGGTACAGACAGAGCAGTAGAACGTCAGGCAAAGTAAGAGTGAAACTTATCCGTGTATTGCACTGAATCTGATGTGATCTCATCAACTCTGATCAAACTGACTGATCAATTATCCACACCGTGACTCAAAGCTGCTGCTGAGGAAAAACGGAACTCATCAAGAGTTCTGTGTGTGCTAAGTTCACGGACCTCCAAAAACCACCGAATTTAGAGAGGGGACACGGACATACACACGATAAGAAGGACAAAAAGAGAAAAAAAAAGTAATGTTATACCTGAATCCAAGTGCCCTTATCTGTGTTCTTTCTATGTCATGTACAGACATAACCTAAGATATGGCTTGGCTACAATTAGGGTTGCAACGGTATGAGATTTTTACAGTACCATAACCATCCCAGAAAATATCACAGTTTCATGTTAACATAGTATTACAGAATTTATATTATTATCAGTCAGAATGACCCTTTAAGGACTGAAAACCTAAGGATTACTTTGGTTGAGCAAATGTTTTATAACTAGAATTGAAACTTGAAACCATTTAGTTAATGGACGTATGCGTCAAAAGTCTACATGTAGAAAATAACTAAAATAAAGGGAAGATTCTCCATCCAGTTGCATTTGTTTTTAAAAATATCATAGATAAGCAAATGTATACCGTATGATATAAACATCTACTTTTATACCATATTGTATATAATATACCTTGACACTGGTATATTGCTGCAACCCTGGCTACAATGCTCCATTATAGAGGTCATGTTGGGTGATGAGGTTGTCAAATTTATTTAAAGCTGTTGTTGGTAATGTTTATAACACATAACTTTTTTCTCATTTGTTGAAAAACTGTCACTATATCCACACCGCACTAAATGAGACAGATCTGTGAAAAACATTACACTCCTCTGCCTACTTCATTATAGCATTTCTAATGGGCATACTGCTTGTGAATTAAAACAACCAATCAGATATGAGGAGTATCTGATCCAACTGTCAATCACGGTCAATCGCTGCTTATGAACTTTGGTCAATTGTCAAACTAGCAGTGCTGATCACATATGAATCAACTTTCTGTTACTGCTTTGCCGGTTTCTCTCCTCCAGTGTTTTCAATGACACTTTTTAATGATGGACGTGCTGACGTATTGCGGTAAGCAAGTTGTGTCATTTCCGGTGTTTCTGTGACAGAAGCTGTGTTCGAAATCACACCCTATCACGGATATAGTGCACTATATAGTGTGTTCGCCGTTTTGTAGTGTTGTTTGAATTCTCCGCTGTTAATTTCATTCACTATATAGTGGACTATAAAATACCCACAATGCACAGCAAATGTGAGTGAACAAACGATGTACCCTACATTTTACTCCTGTATACCACAATGCAATGCGGTCGTCTTTTGCCAGAGGAGAAGAAGAACAACAGCCGCAAAGAGAAAGGAAACGAATAGCATGCTAGCCGGTAACGTTAGCTCACGAGCTAACAATAGCCACTTAGCCCGCACGAGTCAGGTAGCTTGTAGCTCGTGCACTATCGTGGGCTATTGCAGCTCACAATGCAGACACACAACCGTAGCTGACAAAACCAAACGTCCACGCCACTGACATTTCAGCAATTTATTGACAAAAAGTACAACCACCATACAGTTCGGTCATCCTCGAAGCGCCCGGTTTGTTTACATGATGCTCGGCGCGTCCACTTGCGTCACAGAAGTATGCGGCGCAGCTGCTGACGCAACGACGTTTAGAAAATTTCAGTTAGTGTCCGAAATCTCGTTCAGTCGCTCCCCATGTAGTGCACTATATAGTAAACACGAAATAGGGAATAGTGAGTGAGTGCTCACAGCTAGAGTCTCTGTACTGCTCTGGTGAATTCTACTAGCTTGCTTTCTCACTTCAGTTGCTTAAACGTCTACTCCAAGTCTTAACCCACACGAGTTCTGTTTCAGTACTCACAGCTCTCCTCCTTTCTACGACTTTCTCGCTAATCTCTAGCTGTTGTTTGCACGTTACTAGCCTTGGTAGCTACATTAGCTTTACTGCTAGCGATGGCTTCTCCCTCTGCTCGCTCTTGCCCGGTGTGCCAAATGTTCAGTTTTGCCTCTGCCTCCTTTAGCGACAGTGGTAAGTGGAACAAGTGTAGATTTGTTGCGTTGGAGGCGAGGCTTTTAGTGAATTAGAAGCGCATCTCCGTACCATGGAAAATCACTCAGTAGCTGCGGTAGTTAGCCAGTCCCCTGTAGCCGGTGCGGAGCCACATAGCATAGCTTTAGCTTCTGCTAGCGGTCCTCCGGTAACTCCCGTCCGTTCAGCCGGGACGTTGCGCCAGAAGCGTAGCTCCAAGCCGAAGCCCACGGCTCACCACCAGCCTGTTCACGTCTCCAACTGCTTTTCCCCACTCAGCGACACACCCGCTGACGATAAAACTCTTGTTATTGGCAGCTCTATTTTGCGGAACGTGAAGTTAGCAACACCTGCGGCCATAGTCAAATGTATCCCTGGGGCCAGAGCGGGCGACATCGAATCAAATTTAAAACTGCTGGCTAAAGATAAACGTAGATTCAGTAAGATTGTTATTCACGTCGGCGTTAATGACATCCGGTTACGCTAATCGGAGGTCACTAAAATTAATATTGCCTCGGTGTGTGAATATGCAAAAACGATGTCGGACTCCGTAGTTTTCTCTGGGCCCCTCCCAAATGTGACCTCTGATGACATGTTTAGCCGCATGTCATCATTTAATCGCTGGCTGTCCAGGTGGTGTCCAGCCAACGATGTGGGTTTCGTTAATAATTGGCAAACCTTCTGGGGAAAACCTGGTCTCATTAGGAGATATGGCATTCATCCCACTTTGGATGGAGCTGCTCTCATTTCTAGGAACCTGGAAAATTTCATTAGTAAATTAAATCCCTGACAACCCAGAGTTGAGACCAGGACAGAGAGCTGCAGTCCTATACGCCTCTCTGAGCTTCTAGTTCACTTACCCAGCCATAGTTTCCATAATTTTATACCAACGGTGTCTGTCCCCCGACCACCTAAATTATTTAAATCTAAAATTAAACAAAGAGGAGTTGTGCATAACAACCTCATAAAAATTAAAACAGTGTGATTAAAACTGTGACAGAAAGACAAAACAGGAGAATTAAATGCGGACTGTTAAGTATCAGGTCTCTTTCGTCTAAAGCAGTGTTAGTAAACGAATTAATATCAGATAATCATATTGATTTACTCAGTCTCACTGAAACCTGGCTGTGTCAAGATGAATATGTCAGTCTAAATGAATCCACTCCTCCCAGTCATAATAATACCCACATTCCCCGAGGCAGCGGCCGAGGAGGGGGAGTTGCAGCCATTTTTAACTCTAGTCTGTTAATCAGCCCTAAACCAAAACTAGACTATAATTCTTTTGAAAGCCTTGTTCTTAGTCTTTTACATCCGACTTGGAAAACCTCACAGCCACTTTTATTTGTTATAGTGTACCATGCTCCTGGCCCGTATTCTGAATTTATATCTGAATTCTCAGAGTTTTTATCCAGTCTAGTTCTTAAATCAGATAAAGTTATTATTGCAGGCGATTTTAACATTCATGTCGACGTTGATAATGACTCCCTGGCTACCGCGTTTATCTCATTATTAGACTCCATTGGCTTCAGTCAGGGTGTACATGAACCCACTCACTTTTTTAACCATACCCTCGATCTAGTTCTGATGTATGGAATTGAAATTGATAACCTAACAGTCTTTCCACATAATCCCTCGCTATCAGATCATTATTTGATGACTTTTGATTTCTTTTCACTTGATTACACGCCACTCAGCAACAGTTACTATACTAGATGTTTATCAGATAGGGCTGTCGCAAAATTTAAGGAAATGATTACTCCGTCGTTAAATTCAATACCAAGTCCTTCAGTAACAGAGGTTTCCTGCTGCTGCTGCTGCCATCATTAGTCATTAGTCATACTTCTACTGTTATTATAAACATATGATTATTATCATACATGTATACTATCAGATACTAATATATACTTTCAACATATTGTACCACAGTAGCCAGAACTATAACGACAATATTATTACTTTCATGATTGTTGTTGTAAGCTACTGTCATTACCGAGGATGTCCTGCATCTCTCTCTCTCTGTCTCCCTCTCTGTGTCTCATTGTGTCATACAGATTACTGTTAATTTATTATGCTGATCTGTTCTGTACGACATCTATTGCACGTCTGTCCGTCCTGGAAGAGGGATCCCTCCTCAGTTGCTCTTCCTGAGGTTTCTGCCGTTTTTTTCCCCCCGGTAAAGGGTTTTTTTTGGGGAGTTTTTCCTTATCCGCTGTGAGGGTCTAAAGGACAGAGGGATGTCGTATGCTGTAAAGCCCTGTGAGGCAAACTGTATTTGTGATATTGGGCTTTATAAATAAAATTGATTGATTGATTGATATTGTTTAACTATACAATGAGAAAATTGGTCTGGCCAATGGGTGGTGTTTGGTACTTTGGCAAACTATTTTCAATATGGTGGCTGAATCACTAACCTTTTTATTTTACAGTAAACAGTACACTAAAATATGTTTGTGAAAACATTTGAGGTGAGAAATAGGATATTGTGGTTGCAGCAATATACAGGTTTTAAGGTATATTGTGATAAAAAAAAAAATGTGTCTTTTATCATACCGTGTACATTTGCTTATCTACAATATCTTTGTTTTTAAATGCAACTGAATGGAGAATCTCCCCTTTAGTTATTTTCTTAAGGGGAGAATTTGTTTTGACACATACTTCCATTGACAAAGTGGTTTCAAATTTCATTTACAGTAATAAAACCTTCAACCAACAATAATCCTTCTGTTTTCATTCCTTTAAGGGTCGTTCTGATAATGATATAAATGATTTAATACTGTGAAATCGCAATATTTTCTGACACTGTGATTGTACTGTGAAAATTGCATGCTGTTACAACCTTAAAAAAGGCCCAGTATTATCTACAAAAAAAAAAAAAAAAAACTACTACTTGCAAAAATAAGGAGATGCAATGACTGCACACACATAAACAGCACCTAAAAGTGGTAACTTTAGATAGCCCTGAGTAACAAACTCATACCCAACTAGGATTTAGATTCTGACATAGGCTACAATAAACGGTCCCTAATTAATGTGCTTCTATTCGCGCTTTAATACAAGCTGAATCAATGAGGAAATGAAACAGCGTGTCTGGCTGTGTCAGAGGGAGGGGACAGAGAGGACAGACAGCGTCCGCAGGGTTTGTTAATAAAAACCAACCAGGGGGCAGGTTAGGTTCACCACAGTAACTGACAGAGTTAAATGTAACTATCATTCTGAAACCGAAAACCCAGAGTTTCCCTCATCTCAGTGCTAACTACCTCACAGTTTTCACTAAATCTGCTTTCTAAATAGGGCCCAGGTGGTTAAAAGAGTCGTTGATAATCCTGAAAAATGTCTTCAAAACAGTGCTATATGTAGGTAAACAATCGTCTGGGTTTTCAATGACTGCCTGGGTAGTAATGGGTATAATCTTTCAGAAAAACCGTAGAGGCACAAACCAGGACTAATTCTGACCATCGCTGTGAAAATGGACAAGTTATGTGTATCTGATCAGCTCATCTTGGGTTTTTAATTTGAAACACCTAAATTCCCGCTCAAGGAGAGAACCGTGTACAGGCATGTAACGACATCTGATTTTTTTTTTTTTTTTTTTTTTACACACAGATATTAGTAGTGTAACGTTAGCCTGAGAAGAGGTGATCCTAGTTTCCCTGTACTCATTCAGGATTGACGGTCTGCACTCCAAAAAAACACTTGAGTGAGCATGTCACATATTGACGGTACATTAGCTAAGCTAATATTACTAACTTTTTATATGATTTATGAAGAATTTGACAATAGCACCAAAAGAGAAAAGAAGGAAATCGTAAACTTGGACGAAAAATAAATTACTGCATCCGTGAAAGTTAGCTGACTTAGAAAATACACTAAACAACTACTCAATGTTTACGTTTGCTAACGTTAACGTTACTACAAAACTACTCTAAAAGCCGTCCTATTTCACACTGCTCAACACTGGTGCAAAGGTGTACACAAAAACCGGTTAAATAAACATGCACATATACCTACTGACGTTTCTAACGTTGGACGACATGCTAAATGCCGCGGTGCTGCATTGTGTTGAATGGCAGCATTAGCTCCATGTAGCATGGGTGCTAGCTCACAGCTCATACAGCGCAAGGAATGTAACGTTACTGCTCACCTTCGGGGGGATTGGGGATATCCATGTTTGTCGTCAGTTACAGCGATCCCGCTGAACCTTATTAGACAGTCCAGAGATCAGTCAACTCGTTTCACTTTTCACTAAATGGTTTATCATTGACCAAAAAAAAAACGCATTTGCGCTCCCCCTGTATCAAGACTATATGGCACACCGGAAGTATTATTACACAGAAACAGCGCCATGAAATAGAGCCGTCTGATTATTCTACAGCGCCACCTGGGGATTGGAAAACGATACTACTACTATTACTACTACGACTACTACTACTTCTTCTTCTTCTTCTTCTTGAGATATATTAGATAAGATTAAAATAATACTGATCCTAGTAATGATAAGCCCTTCCCATCTAGTTTCCGTTCTATTGTAAAATTTCCATTTCCCAGTTGAGCCTAAACACCAGGGGCAATTCTAGGATCAGAGGTTTAGGGGTGCTGAGCACCCAGAGAGCTGCCCAGCCAGGCAAGATAAATTTCACTGTTTTGTACATTTTAACGCAATTTCATTCCCACATTTGTGAAAGAAAAGCACAACACCTTATGGGAAAGTCTCTGACTAAACCATCAAATCTGATAAAGGTTATTTAAATGCTGAGCCACAGCAAAAGAGGACTGGATTGGAATCATAAAAGAAACATAATCGTAACCCTAATGTCTGGCGGAAGACAACTCATTTTGATACAGCAGCTCCTCAGCATACACATAAACAGTATGTATGTTTCTGGAGTAAACCGGCCCCCTATAGCGAGTACCAAACATTATAATAAGAACACTAATAAATAAAGTCCTCTCTCTGCTCCTCTCTCTTTGTACTGTCAACCAAAAGGCAAATAACCAAACAATGCGTTTTAAATCTAACAAGAGATATAAACTGATACATTGACACTTTTCTGGCTTGTTAAAAAAAAGAAACATACAGTAATAAAAAAAAACTCTCAAATTTTAGGGGTGCTGGGATTCAATTTCGGGGTGTTTCAGCACCCCCGAAAATGGGCTAGAAACGCCTATGCTAAACACTCTCAAAAGCTACTGTACATCTTCTCAAGAATCACTCACAACATCCATAAATCTCCTTGCCGCATCTATGATTATTTCAATTTTCTCAGATTTTCTTTCAGATCTAGCAGTTCAGTTAATAACTGTCGTCACAAAGGCCAAAAACTTCATCTCTTCTTTACAAGCAATATTCCTAATGCTTCCTAGCCGACTTCTTAGCTTCCCATCTTACATATTTTGTCTTTACTTGCTTCCTCAAATCTGTTTAATTTCCTCGTTCTGCCTTCCTCACTCTATTTGGACAGGTAGCCTCCCATGCTGCATGCTTGCCTTTGCAAAGAACACACTCTGGTTCTTTCACACAGTCTCCTTCACATTCATTCTCTGTACATTAACCACGTCTCAGAACCTCTTCTACACACACAAACTATGACCAAACTTCGAACAGTTGTTACACTGAAGTGGTTTGGGGATATACTTCCTTACTAGATATGATACATCATCCAAAACATTTTATCTGGTAAGTACACCAAATCAAAGTGCAGCATAACAGACTTAGTTTTGACAGAGCTCCATTTCCTGCCCCCTTGACCTAACCCCTAATCTTCATTCCAGCCATGCAAGTCTCCCTCTCCTGTTCACTCTCACTGTGACTGACTGCGTCCATTTTCATTATCTTCTCACTTTCTTCTCAGCGTCTTCCTTCATTCCTGCCATCTCATGACCTGCTCCTGAAGGATGATAACACTTCACCTCACCACAAGAGTGAAGGAAATGACGACGCAGCAGCAGCAGCAGAGGCAGCACAGGCAGCAGGGGGCGATGACAAAAAGCTGCAGAAGTAGAAAGTATCAAAAAAAGATCTACTCCTCCCTCAGTGACACAAGGTTTGATTACTTTAATTCCCAACACAAAAAATCTCCCTTTTATTGACTCCCTATTTCTTTACTGAACAATGACAACAAGAAATTTGCCTCAGTAATTGCTGAACGAATAAAAAATGTATCGGATCCAATTACTGATAAAGTCCAATAAAAAAAATACATATTTCTAATATATCATCATATTATGTATCAGGCTTGTTTAAGGTGAAAGTGATTATTCATTTTTATTCCTTGATGAAATGTATCCTTTTTCTGGACTTCTATAAAGCGTTTGATACGGTAGAACATATTTTCATATTTCCTTCCATTAAGAAAATTGGATTTGGGGACTTTTTCATTGAAGCCATTAAAACTATGTTCTCCAAACGTAATAGCTCAATCAGATTGAAAAATGATACATCCCCAGTTTGGTTTAAAATCCATCAGGGTCAATCAGGGTTGTCTGGCCTCCCAATATCAGCTTTGGTTGCAAATTATTCAGATTGCCACCTCAAAACTATACCTGTGTTCAAAGAACTTGCATTAAATTAAAAATGGTGAATAAAAATAAAAATTGTAAAATAAAAATTACGTACGTACGTATGTACGGACAAAATCCCCCACACACCCTCTCAGGGTGATATCTGTGTCATCCTCAAGCTCGGGTCCTCTACCAGAGGCCTGGGAGTTTAAAGTTCTGCACAGTATCTTAGCTATTCCTAGGACTGCACACTTCTGGACTGAGGCTTCGGGTGTTATTCCTGGAGTCTGCCGGAGCCACTCTCACTGCCCCATGTGCTCCTACTAGCACGGGGACCACATCAACCTTCCACATCTGTTCCAGCTGTTCTTTTAACCCTTGATACTTCTCCACCTTTACATGTTCCTTCTTAGCAGTGAGACCTGGCATTAGGAGAGTGTCTCTGGGACGCCAGAGAACACTGAAAGGAGGTTCCCACCTGATGACCCCAAAGACATGTTAGTAATCACAACTTACTGGTCTGTATAGTTAAGTCTTGTCATAATAGCTTATCATAGGGCTCAGGAGGTTATTCACTGAGTGCTGATCCTTTCTCTAGAGCGCAAACTTCTTGTGTTTATTTGAATTCAGAACTAGCCCAGCAAGTGACTGCTGAAAACAAGGGAAAGACCATGTGACCGCTTGGAAAGACAGCTGACAGGAGGGAAAAGACCCCAAAGGTGCTGGCATGGGCTAGTAACCCATGGTAGCAGTGGTGAGGCCTAGCAGCCTTACTACAACCAAAATTAGTTACAGTCAACGTAGGGAAAATACCCCAAGAGTCAGCGAGAGCTGGGGTGGAAAATGACTCACAGATGGATTACACGGTAACAGACATTGGAATGGACACGACTATGCATTGGATCTGGGCTAGAATTAGCAGCACTCGGGGCAAGGCGAGCACATCTATAGGGGATAAAAGTAGCACAGTCGAGAACAACATGCTTCAGGTTTGTCCTTGCTGCTGGCAGAAAGTAACATAAATAAAAGGCCTCAGAACTCATCAGGGAGAGAAGTGTGTGGCAAAGAAAGGGCAGAGTAACCGCATTGATCAGTACTTCCTAAGAAGTCAGTCGAGTCAGTCGGATGAAGTCCAGCGGCAGGTAGAAAACCACAGTTCGCAGGATATCAGTAACACTGCCACTGAGGAGGAAAAGGGGGGTTAGTAAGAGAGGATGCAGGTGACACTGAGGTCAGTATGCCAGTCAGAGAGAGAACCATGGAGCAAAAGGTTAGAGAAAGATGGCCTAGGGCAAATGATAGTAAAGAATGGGAGATAGTTAATAGATATTTGTCAGTAATCTTAAGTAGGCTTAGAGAAAATGCAATAGAAAACTTAGAAAAGATGGGAGATATAATTTACTCATATGGTGCAGAGAGGTTAGGGGTGCATGAGAGAGAGAGAAGTGAGAGGGTACAGTCAGGTAAGTCTAGGCGGCAAAAAGAAATAGAGAAGTTAGTTAAGGAAAGGAGACGGTTAAGAAAGCAGTGGAAAAAGGCTACAGAAGAAGAAAGGGAGGGAATTAATGTGTTGCAAGAGGAGTTGAGAAGCAGGCTAGCAGGTCTTAGAAGGGCAGAGCATCTCAGGAAAAAGAGGAGGAAGAAGGAATATGGAAGGACAGGTTTTTTCAGGGACCCTTTTAAGTTTGTTAAAGAATTGTTCAGCCAGGAAAGGGAGGGCAGCTCTAAGCAGAAAGGCTAGAGGTTGAATAATATTTGAGAAATACGTAGAGAAGAAGAATACGTAGAGAAGAATAGGATAGTAGGTTTCCCAACGGATATCCTTCCATTAGGAGGGATAGAGCATGAGATGGATGTCAGGCCACCTAGGAAGTTCAGGAGGTGGTTAGGCGTGCAAAGGCTTCTTCGGGCCCCAGGGCCTAATGGAGTCCCCTACCGGGTTTATAAAAGTGCACCTGATATCCTTAAATTTTTGTGGAAACGGCTAAGAATACTTTGGGAGAAACAAATTATCCCAAGAGCACGGCGTAGGGCAGGGGGTGTCCTCATTCCTAAGGAGAAGGAGCCTGTGGACCTTAGCCAATTCCGGATGATTTCTCTCTTGAATGTAGATGGGAAGATTTTCTTTAGTGTAGTAGCGCAGAGATAAGCTAGCTACTTAGAAAGGAATAGCTTAATAGATACTGTGGTACAGAGGGCAGGAAAACCAGGTTTTGCAGGGTGTTTAGAGCATACTAGCATGATCTGGCACCAGATTCAGGCAGCGAAGATTAAAAAAGGGACCTGCATGTAATATTTTTAGATCTTGCAAATGCATTTGGTTCAGTCACGCATAGCCTCATTTGGAGTGCATTTGACTACTTCAAAGTGCCACAGGTAGTTGTTAACTTAGTGAAAGCATATTTCAGGATATTAGGTTGTGTCTAAGTACGGCAGGTTTCACAACAGGTACCAACCTGTTGTGAAACCTGCCGCACTTAGACAGGCTAGAAATAGGCATCATGGCAGGGTGTACAATTTCTCCATGAGCATTTACTATGGCAATGGAAGTAATCATCAGGGCTTCTAAGTGGGTGGTAGGTGGGGAGAGACGACAGAATGGGTTACATCTTCCACCAGTTAGGGCTTACATGGATGACATGACACTGGTGACCACAACAATGCCATGTACAAAGACGCTACTAGAGAAGGTAGATAAGAACCTCAAGTGGGCCAGCATGAAGATTGCCTAGTAAGTCTAGAAGCATCTCAATACGTAGAGGGAAGTTAATTGATAGGAAGTTTATCATAGATGATGAGGAAACCTCTATATGCTAGGTTAATGTGGCCATTGTCAATTTATGAATTTCCAATATCCATTGTGAAGAGAATTGAAAGGTCGGTTAGCTCCTATATTAGGAAGTAGTTGGGCGCTCCTAGTGTTGCATTGTATAGAAAAGGGATACTTCAGGACAGAGCTCTTGTTATCTGGGAGTAAGGACGTGGTAGTTAGGAGTGTGGTTACAAATCCAACCAAGGGAAGGAAGTGGAACCCAAGATCGGCAGTTCAGGAGGCAGAGGCAGCTCTTAGGCATGCAGAGATTGTAGGTAATGTTCAGTTTGGCTGGGGAGGCCTGGGGCTTGGCTCAGGAAAAGCGGTATGGAATACAGCAGGTCTCAAAGATAAAAGAAAGGTGGTTGTGGAACAGATACGCAGACAGGAGGAGATATTAAGGGGTGCAAAGGTAGTGGCCCAGGCTAAGCAGGGACAGTGGTTGAATTGGGAAGGTGTAGAGAAGAGGAAGCTTAGTTGGAGGGACCTGTGGAGTATGGAGGAGAATCATATTAGATTCCTGGTCAGGGTTACATTCGATGTGTTACCAACCTCCCAGAACCTAAAACTGTGGGTAAATGGGGACCCATCATGCCCATTGTGTTCAGGTACCGCAACCTTAAAGCATATTTTGTCAGGCTGTAAAGTTAGCTTGTAACAAGGCCAATATACATGGCGACATAACCAGGTGTTGAAATGTTTAGCTGCAGACATCGAAGGGAAACGAAGACAGGTAAATTCAGAAGGTTTTAAGAATAGCAGTTTAGCAATTCAGTTTGTCCGTAAGGGGGAGAAATACAGAGGGGATAATTTTTTAAGGAGGCAAGGGTGTGGCCGTCTAGAAGGTGCTTGTGATTGGGAAATGCAAGTAGATTTAGGGCAAATCTTGTTGTTCCCCAGGAAATAGTTTGTGCCAAGCAAAGGCCTGACATAGTATTGTGGTCAGTGAGTCAACGGATAGTGTATTTCATTGAGCTGACAGTTCCTTGGGAAGACTCAGTGGAAGAAGCCTATGAAAGAAAAAAGCTTAGGTATGCAGACTTAGGTGCAGAAGCTGAGCAACAAGGTTGGAAAACTAGGATTTGTCCAGTGGAAGTGGAGGTGTAGGGGATTCATAGCAAGATCAGCTGTCTCACTCCTGGGGGAACTCAGAGTGCGGGGACAGAATTTGAGGAAGACAGTGAAGGAAATATCAGATGAAGCATCCAGAGCTCGCCAGTGGATCTGGATGAGAAAAAATAATGTGAGTTGGGGGGCCAGCAGGGGGAACTACTAAGCAGGGTACATAACTCCTTGAGATCAGGTGGAGAGGTCCACCAATCAGTCCTCTCACGAGAAAATCCAGGAAGAGGAAGGTTATTTAAGTGTGGGAGTGGCCTATTTGAATACCTTTTGTTTGAGACCATGCTGCAAGGTGAGTGTGTTTGCTGATCCTGTGAGTTTATCTATCTCCTTTAACTTTAGCTTATATTGGAGTTATGATGTGTAGCGTGTGAAATAGAGTATGGGGAATGTGCTAGGAAAGGTAGTATCAGCACTGTCTCTACCTGGAGCTCGCATGTACGGAGCCTGGGTTTGTTGAAGGTGGCAGTGCTGTTTAGGTTGACAAAGCCATGTGTAAGTAAGGTAAAGGAGGTTGTTGGGTTGGTGTGGGGAGCAGTGAGACCTGGCATTAGGGGAGTGTCTCTGGGACACCAGAGATCACTGTCTAGCCGCCTGGAGGTGTTGTGGGACCAACTAGACGAAACACTGGTGAAAAGAGGTTCCCACCTGATGACCCCAAAAACATGTTAGTTATCACTGCTCACTGGTCTGTATAGTTAAGCCTTGCCATAATAGTTTATCATAGGGCTTAGGAGGTTATTCACTGAGTCCTGATCCTTTCTCTAGAGCACAAAGTTCTTGTGTTTATTTGAATGAATTGCTGTTGGCTGGTATCGCCACATCTACCACCACTGCCCTCTTCTGGTGTTTGTCAACCACCATGATGTCAGGTTGGTTAGCCAGCAGCTGTTTGTCAGTCTGGAAGCGGAGGTCCCACAGGATCTTAGCCTGTCGTTCTCAATCACCTTCGGTGGTGTGTCCCATCGGGATTTGGGTCCATACTGGGTACAGATGTTTTTGTACACTATCCCAGCCACTTGGTTGTGCCTCTCCATGTACGCTGATCCTGCCTGCATCTTACACCCTGCCACTATGTGCTGGATGCGTCAATGGCATCTTTGCACAGCCTGCACCTTGTGTCTGATCTGCTGTGGTAGACCCTGGCCTCTATGGCCTCTATGGCCCTTGTGCTCAGGGACTCTTCTTGTGCTGCGATGATAGTGCCTCGATGCCGTGGACAGTGTTGTGTGTTTGCGCCTTATTACCGGTAACTAGCATGCACTAGGGCACGTCACAATAGCATGCACTAGGGCCCGTGGCAACTACCTTGTGCCACTCTTCTAGATTCCAAGGGGGTTCCCTGTTCTGCTACTGCTTTACCACCCTGCTTACATAGATGACATTACAGTGGGGTCTAATCACCTAAGACTTCTCACATTTCTCGAACTTATGTGCATGTCCTTTTTTCACTCAGTCTCTCCTTATTGAATTTCCTAAATAACTTGCCTTTTACTCCCAAATTTGTTACAAGAGAACATAACATTTGGCTGCTGTCCACCTCAGCCACCTGAACAGGCAGCAAAAGAGAACAAAGGAAGGCGACTGACTGCCTGTTGTCATGTTCATTTCTGATGTTAATTCACAAGAAAAAAAAATAAATAATAATTAAGTAAAGATAATTCATGATTCCCAAATCTTCAGTCTAAGTAAAGTGTCAAGTCATTTGATCATTTAAGGATGAGTCTCAGGTCCAGTCTCAAGTCAATGTGTGTATGCAACTTAAGTGCGACTCAAGTCCAAGATGGTCTCATCTTTTTTTCAGTGACTTACATTTATAACTGCAGTTGATGGCTTATTAAAGCAAAAGTGTTTATTAATAACTTGACAACCCACCAGTAAGACATTTTTCATACCTTGGCAACCCAAAAGTTGCTCTTATTAATGGCTTAGTGACTTGTTCAGCTTGTAAGTTAATCACAGAAAGAGTACCTCATGAGAATAAATAGTACCAAGAGATATAAATAAGAGCTGATTAAATGAAGACAGATAACAGCACTGAAGAAAATTCTTTACTGAAACAAATGAATTTTACAAACTGCTTCAATGATAATCTGGAAGTTGAGTTATTTCTCTTCAGGAGGAGACAGCAACAACAGACAGCTCATCTCCTGGGTAAACAAGTAACATCTTAAAATAGACTAGATGACATTTACACTTCACAGGTTTCTGTGAAAATACACATAGAATATATTATACAAAACAACGCAATAAAATAGAATAGAAAAATCCTCCCTCTCCATGTATAACTCTGTTGATACTTTATGAATAAAATAAATTCATTCTCCACTGGACTGAGGCAGGCGCTTTGAATTGGCAACGACTAGTTAGAAAACTAGCATTCCTCTTTCTGCAGTCTAACGCCAGAACAGGATCAAGTTCACAGGCAAGTGATGACATGCGAAGGCCACCATGTCCCAATAACAAGTGCAATGTGATCAATGGGCTTTGCCAAGAGGGAGGGACGCACAATCCGTAAAACATTATATAAACGTACAATTAACATTCTAAAAACAGACTTCTTTTTTCAAAAACAAATTAGCAATGGCAGCACACAACTATTAAAATGTCCTCACAAACTGGACTTAAATAAAATTGCAATGCACAACTTTAAGTAGAGGAGTGAGGAAACAACTGCTTAGACAAAAGCGCATTAAAAATCTGAATGGGTTCTTTAAAATGCATCTAGAAAAAAATGGAACATACATCATCAACCTGAACATCTGCAGTATTACTGCAGGCCCATGTCTGTAACGCACAAGTTACTTTTTCAAAGCACCTTAATAAATAGGCTGGTAAAAACAAGTCAATGTGTAAAAGCTCAATTCACTTCTACTTAATTAAATGTAAAGGAATGCAGTTCCTAGTTAAAGAGGAGGTATCATCAGTCATTTCAATGGCATTGCTCCCATTTCAAGAAATGCTTTATCCATATGTTATTATTTTTGCCTCCATTTGTTACAACCATGTTGGTTGGAATGCTGGGATGAAAAGTGTCTACTACTACTCTGTGTATATGTATGTGAGAATGGAGTGAAAACTTGAATTTCCCCTTCAGGACTGAAGGCCAAATTGTGAGAAGGTGCTTGACATACTGAAGTTGTAGGGAGGTTCTTTTAAACAATGTGAAAAACTGTTCAGTAAAAACTTTTAAACTGCTTACACAAAGTTTGCAGCAATCTTCTCTTTAGCTCAATATTGCTAAACCCCAGTCTATTTTCACAACATAGAATGTATTGTCTGCTCAATTCATTTGTTGGTCAAACTTATTTTCATAACAAATTATGAAACCAAAATAATCTCAATTCAAAGGCCACCTCCTGGCTTTTTTTAAAGCTTCAAACTGCAGTTGAAAGCCCAGATAAAAGCTCTTGAGAGGAACTTGTGAGATCAAATTATTTTGTTGCAGTACTCCTCCTAAGGTTACAAATGAATGCCATGCTCAACCAATCCTCATCAAAAATGTTTTGAAATCTGGTAATGTTTTCTTTTTAAACTCTCAATTACCGATACCCACTTCAAAATGCAAACTATACTTGGAAGTTTTTTTTCTTCTTTTTTGTTTTTATATAGACCAAAATGTGTTCGTAGCACCAAGTAGTGAAAGCTGTCAAGTACCAAAAAGCTGTAAGTTAATATCTGGTCAAACTTGTAATCACGTTTGCTTACTCTTTGACGAGATCGTTGCAGACAACTACTGAAATTTTAGCCAGTTTAAGGCAAAGTTCTTGTACATCTATTTGTCTTTAGGCAGCATCTAAGAACTTTGGCTTCTTTATCTTCCATGCACACTTGAGTAAAATCTTTCAAAATTTAAAAGTTTTACAATTTGTAAAAGACATCAAAAAAGTATTTATATGGTATCAGTACAGAAACTCAGCCACTGCTCCTGCACTGGTATAGAAAAACTCTCAGTAGCTTCAGCATTGTGGTGTTTTTTTTCCTTGTATATGAACTTGTTGTTTATAAAATCTACCTTTAGCTTCATTGTTTCAACATTTTGTGCATCATTCCAAGCTATCAGATAATAAATTGATACAAACTTTATGGACTAAAAGGATAATACCAGTGCAATTTTCTTTTCTGATTTCCACCTGTTAAATCATGTAGATGGATTCTAAAGACTGTGGCTATATCAACTCATGTTAGGAAAAATACCTGCTTCAGTGACGTGTATTATTTAACTTGTGAGGTTTGTAGAGCCAATGAGGTTTTAATCCAGTAAATGGAGCGGATGACTAATGAGATCACTGTTGGGCCTTGCGTAGAGCTCTGCACATCTGGTTCCTTTTTCTGAGATACAGGACTTTTTTGTTGAGATAAGGGCTTGTGTTGGCTTGGTTATATCAAATGCAATTTATTGAGAAACTCCTTGATATGCAAATAATCTCTGTCCATTTGTTGCAAGTAGATATGCAATATCATTTGGGAGCAGACAAAGCAAAAGAGACAGAGTGTGGCCAGTTTTGCCTGGCAAGCTAATAGTAATCCAGCACTTAAGAAATACACCACTCAGCCAAAACATTAAAACCACTGGTGGTTAAAGTAACATTGATCATTTTGTTAAAATGCAATGCTTTGATAAGAAACTTTGGGTCCTGAGATTCATATGGATGCAACTTGACATGTTCCTGTGTGGTGTCTGGCTCCGGAGCATTTGTTGAGGATCCTTTGAGTCCTGTGGTTTATGAGATGGTGTACCATGTACCATGGATGCTTGAATAGATTGGAATCTGGGGACTTTGGAGGCCAGGTCAACACCTTGAGCTTTTTGTCATGTTCCTCGGGCCATTCCTGAGCAGTTTTTATGGTGTGGCACGGCATATTGTTCTGTGGGAGCACTTCCATCAGAGAGTGCCATTACCATCAAGTGGCATCCACGTGTATGCCAGGACCCAAGGTTTCCCAGCAGAACACTGCATTGTAACATGACGATCACCTGTGCTTTTAATGTTTTGGCTGATTGATGTATACACGGTTAGGGTCCTGATATATTCTGTAATATTGTAGCCCCATCTTGGAGAGCGGTCCTATATCAATATCTAGTTTTAAGGACTTAATTATTCTAATTTACATGCTCACATGGTGCGCATTCCTAAATAAAGTTGTGTTGAGTCAAAATAGCATGGCTGAACTCTAGTCTAGCCTCTTCAGAATATGGCAGGTATGAGGGGTAACATCTTTAGACCTGAAATGTCAAAAAGTCAATTAGTCAGTCAAAAGAAAATTAATCATTTCAGTAATTTTTTTAAGCAAAAATGCCAAATATTTACTGGTTCTAGTTTCTCCAATGTGTAACTAAATAAAAATTAAATAATACACAACATAAATATGTTCATTTCAGGTCAGGGAAATTGTGATGAGCATTTTTCATGCATTTCTCACACTGCATAGACAAAATAATATCGTAGATAAAATAACTGGCCCATTAATTAAAAATAAAAATAATAATTAGTTGTGCCCAAAACCATTTTTGATCATTTCAGCACAAGTTTAAGGAAACTATACCCTCAAATTAACAATTTGGGCACACAAATTAATTCATAAATCAAAGAATGTGGGAGGGACAGGAATTAAAGGACTAACTATAATAAAGCTGGTAATTTGAAAGACTTATTCCAGGGTACAATTTAGTAAATTACAAATTCTACATAAAATAAACCAAAACCTTTACCTCTGAAACTTGTGGGGCTCCATATCATAGACACTAATGGCAGCAGGAAAGACATATATTACCCTCTAACCTTGAACACTTGTGTAGCAGAGTTAATTTAAAAGTATTCAACATTACTGTAGATTAATGTTTAACACCAACATTGTCTTTTTCATGGGTGCCCCACTGTCAAAATGCTCCTTTATTGAACAAATGCCATTTTTGTATTGCTTCCTACTTTTATGTACTGCCAGGACTGGATGTCTGCCTACTGAAAGACTGAAATAAAAAATACTGCTGTTTCTTTGATCACAGTCAAACAAAGCAAAAATAATTCTTGTTGAATTAACATAGATGGATGAATGAGAAGTAAGAAATCAATAACAGTCCAAAGTGGGTCCTGAAGGAAGTCATCTGGAGCTACACTCTCTCAGTGGCTAGCTGCAATGTTAAGGTACGGTGAGCACAGTTCAGTCTGTCAGTGCTGGTGGTGTGTGGGTGAGCAGACAGGGAGTAAGGGTTACTCCATGATGGCTCTGTATATCACAGGCTCTATGTAGTCCCCTCTGTAACGTGAGTTGATCACTCTCTGTCTCTTCGACTCCTGGATAATCTCCTTCTCTTCAAAGATGCCATCAAATCTCATGTCCGATGCTTTAGACTGCAGAGACAAAAACAAATTTTAGTTCCAAGTCCTTCTTTGTTAAATAAACATAGAGAATTAGAAAAGCATATGTTGCTGATAAATGGGTGTGTGTGGCTTTGGGTTGCATTTACCAATCTGGATTTGACTCTCTTGGGGAGTTCCTCATCCAGAGAGTAGACATCATCTCTCTTGGCTGTTAGCTGTGACCCATCCTCAAATTCCACCTACATTCCAAATGCAGCAAATACAAGAATGACACAGATGCAAGAGTCACAATGATCTTGACCTTTGACCACAAAAATCTAATCAGATCATCATTGAGTCCAAATGAATGTTTGTGCCAAATTTGAAGAAATTCCCTCAACCTATTCTTGAGATATTTGGTTCACAGGAATGAGATGGATGCAAGGTCACATCGACCTTGACCTTTGACCCTTAACCACCAAAATGCACATAGTTCATAGTTCATCCTTAAGTCCAAGTGAACGTGTCTGCAAAATTTGAGGAAATTCCCTCAAGGCATTCTCGAGATATCATGTTCATAAGGATGGGACGGATGTACGGACAAACAGACGTACATACAGACATATGGACGGACAGTTATCCGTCCATTCCAGATGTCAAGAGGCATAAAAACGTCTCTGCAAAAGGGAAAACGGCATAACCTAATTTATCTCTGAGCAATCCTGATTAAACTCAGTGAATACATCTAAGTCCTGAATGAACCCACCAAATTTCATTAACATCTGATAAAAGAGTAATCAAAAGGAGAGACTTTAAGTGTGCAATTTTTGAAATGCTACATACATTGATATGATGAAACAAAGTGTGTGATTGGTCTCTCCTTCCTTTTTGTAGACCAGCTGTAGAGACTTGGATCAGCTTTGTGAAGCCTGAAACCCACTCATTGCCGCTGGTGGCTTTTATTTTGAGCAATTTAGCTGCTTCTTTCTGTTGGCTGAGAAAGGGCATGAATGTGGGGTTGCCACTTGTGGCTATATTAAATTTATTCATTTTCTATTGCTTCAGTGTACACCTCCAACACACATTTACGCAAAAGATGCAATATGTAACAACACATTCCATGATCTAAAAGAGTGAGTCTAAAAATCTTTCATTACCTGCCCCTTCCTTTTGCTAAAAGTTTTTTAAACCAAGTTTTCTACCATTGTAATTGTATTCTTTACATTACTATTGTTAGCCCATTGCACTATTAATTATTGCGAGGCTGGTATATCACACAAAAAATACACACAAACAGAAAGAAAATCTTACCAGGTACATGTGGATGGCATGCGCTGCTACAAATTTGGCCCCATACACCAGGCCATCTGTCCATCGCACCTGGACCACTTCACCCTGGGCTGGTGGGCCGAGCTGAGCACAGTCTCGGCTCTAACAGACAAAACACAGAGTTCTAAACAAGCTGAGCACGGGCATAGATTTTATGAGGCCTGACATGCACATATCATTATATGGATTTAAATATTCACAAGGACACAAACCTTATTCACCCTTTAACTGAAGGTAAATGTAAATACTGAAGCTTCTTTTGCATAAAGCGGGTTTACATGTCTGCACTGAATCGACGTTGTATCTACAGTGTAGAATCTGTAGGCTCTGTGTAGAGCCTACATATATTTATAAACCATCCTTGACGCACTACAACAGCTCACATGGTAAAGTACACACTGAACATTTCCACAGCACTAATACTCTTTCAGTAAAACTAGAATTACTGCCTCGCAGTTGTATGCCTCTGTGCGCCAGTCAAGCTTCTCTTACAGTTTACATCCATGTCTGTGTAAACATGGACGCTTCACACACATCTTACCCCCTGACAGCATAGAAGATCTATACAATCAGCACAGTTTCAAGGTGGACACCCAAGATTAGAGTCATCAGTTCAGTATCTGGCCAGATGTCTCCCCTTCTGTTCCTGTGATTTGACGTTGAATAATGCCAAATGTTTTGAAGGTATCTACATAAGGGTGACATGACACTGTCATAACTATGACATGACACTGTCATGAACTTGTCATAAACATTATGTAAATGTCATAAATGTTTATGACTGCTATCATTAAGTGTCATTCGGCTTTTGTAATGACAAGTTGACATTATTTGGGTTGTCTTGATTATGACAACTTGACATTAATTAAAGTGACATTACCAGAAGTTGTCTTTGTCATGGCAAGTTGACATTAAATTTGTTTGGGATAATGTCCTTATTATGACAACTTGACATTAACCAGGATGACATTACCAGAAGATGTCTTAGTCATGACAAGTTGACATTCCAAAAAATGCACCTCTGAGCCGTACGTCAACATCGCCGCCATATTGGATGTGGCAAGGCTGCGCTGTAAACTAATACAAGTGAATGGACTTCATTTCTTAAAGCGCCTTTCTTCAAAGAATTTTACGTTAATGCCTCTCGTTTATTCATTCACACACGCACTAATATACTTGGGAAACAGTTGGGCACCAAAAACAATGTATTTTTTCTTCTCGGATGGCTAAGATAAGAACTTCATTGATCCCACACAGGAGTAATTCACCTTACATCAGCTACAGAGAACAAGGTAGTGCCGAAAAACAATGCACAGTAGCTGCGTTGGGATACATAGGCCTACACACACACACACACACACACACACACACACACATATATATATATATATATATATATGAATGATGTGTATATATACTGTGTATTGTTTTTTGGCATCTGAGAAGATCAAATACATTGTTTTTGGTGCCTAACTGTTTCCCAAGTATATTAGTGCGTGTGTGAATGAATAAACGAGAGGCATTGATGTAAATTTCTTTGAAGAAAGGCGCATTATTTTGGCACATTTTTGGTGTTCAGTATAGACTTCTCTTTTGTTTCTGTTTTTCAGTACAGTATAGTAGACATGTATATGTTTATTTCTGATAATCTGCATGGAGCACAACCACCTCAAGGCCACAATACGTCAGCTACACTGCCTGTTTATCCCTTTTTTTTTTGTTTGTTTGTTTGTTTGTTTGTTTTCCCTCCTTCTCCTCCGCATGCACTGTCACTATATAACTCAGGACTAGCACCTTCCCCCTCCCCCTTGCTTGTTCCTTACCTTCCCCTTAACACACCTTGGTGTATCACGGCCCTCTCTGGCTCATATTAGGAAGCTTTTCCAATAAAGGCTGATAGGCTAGTCTCCAGGGAGGGTGGGTGACGGTCACAACCACGCATTGTGGGTATAAAATACTTGACTGCAAGATTAACAGTGCATCAATCTTCACAAGAAGCTTGCACCCTTTTGTGGCGCTAAGCTATGAAGACCAATGCAGACAAGTAGAAAGAAAAAAAAAAAAAAAAAAAAAAAGAAGAAAGGCGCATTATGAAATGAAGTCCATTCACTTGTACTAGTTTACAGCGCAGCCTTGCCACATCCAATATGGTGGCGACATTGACGTATCGCAGCAGCGGGCAAACCCACTTGATGCGGCGTCTACGTATATACAGTATGTCTATGGTCATGACTGCCCAAAAGTACCCAGTAGTACCTGAACAGCCGAGCAATGGCGGCACACAGTATGTGGTGTATCAGAGGAGAAACGAGCCGTTCACATTTCTCTCTCTGTGGCAGGTAACGGCCCACAAACCTCACCGCACTTTAGGGACTGTTCTTTACTTATGAAGGGACTGTTCTTTATCTGTCAGGGGAGGAGGGTGGCTGGTTGATTTTTATTTTATTTATTTATTTTATTTTGATCCCCCCTATGTTAATCACTTATTTCAATGGAATAAATTACCTATTGACTTATTCATATTTCAAAAACAGAATCAATATCAGTGTATTATAGAAAAGTGATTTATCTTTTTATAAATGACAAAAGCCACATCTGCCTCATTTTTGCTGTGGTACCATGACACTACTCAGAACCATGATACTTTCACTGGTATCATACCTTGGGTCCCAATTTTGGTACCGTGACAACACTAATCTGGAGGGGGTTCGGCATTCGGTATTTGGCCATCCCCCGCCCGCCCCGCTGCTGAAAAAAAATCCTAGAGGAAACACTGAAGCATGTCCAGTAAGATGGAAAAATGTGTTGTAAAGCCCTAGTTTGGTGAGTGAGCTACAGTGAGTTGAGTGTGTTTGGCCTGTTAAATGCACAGTTCAAATTACATTTTATATGCGATGTTGTTTTCCACTCATCATCGTCTGATATGATGATGAAGGCCAGTATCTTATTTTATTTATTGATATTATTTTGAACAAAATCATGTTTGCAGGACTGAATATCTTTACAATACAACAACATAACTTAAAAGAGGTTGTCCTTTCGTGAAGATATTCAGTTTGACAATGCTTATCTTATGGCCTCAAAACAGAAATATAAAATATATAGGTCTGAGGAAGAGGCTGCTGGCTCGAAACATCACACTATGATCGAATACATTTTTCTATGGGAGCTTCAACTGGTGTGTGGATCATCTCTTTATTTTTTCGTGTATATACTTTTTTGATCCAGCACCCTGAATTTTTCACTGTCGGATGTGCGTGTTTTTTGATCTTTACTCATAACAGAAATAGACATTTAATGATGATAAAAGTTTCCGATGAAGGTTTTAATCATAATTTTATTTTGAGACATTTTGCATACTGCCAGTACTGCAGCCTTGTTCTTGACACATTTTTCTTTTTTTTTAGGTGATGTGACGGAGTAATCCAAAAGTAATGTAACTAGTAGTGTAACTAATTACCTTCAGCAGTGAGTAATTAAGTAAAGTAAGGCAACACTCTTAAAAAAATACTGCACAAGATTTGACTACAATCTCTAAAGCAATGTGATAGGATATGACCCCTTTTAAATGTCGTGAAGTGAACTTGATTGAAATGGGTGTATGTACTTTATACACAGTGTAATCAGTAAAGTACTGTATATACACATGACTATACGCCGTTATGGCAAAAGTAATTTTATTATTAATATACAGTTACGTTTGAAACTTAAAATTATTGAGCTTAAGATGTCTTTATTTTTTTGTACCGATTTGGGGTTCTGCGGGGGCCTAAGGTGCACATCCATAGACTCAAGAATACTGTTTGGCAACCCAAACCAAGGCGAGCCTTCTTGTATAGGAACTGTTCGCATAGCTGTATGTTCAAGCTGCAGCCTGGAAATGTGCCCCCACAGGACCAATCGGACACTTATGTCAGCTGAGTCCTTGGTTCTTATAGTTCTATGTTCAGTTCTGTTTTTCAGTTATTTTATATGTCAGTCTCTAACTGTACACCCACACTCTTGTATCTTTTTGATTTACTTATTTTATGGTATTTTACCTTTTCTTTCTTTTTTTCCCCCTCATATCCAAATATTCAACCACCTTACTTCTTCCTCCCTACACAATGCAACAATTGGTCTCTAATCACCCACCCACCTCAACCTTCACTGTAATATATCTAAATATTAAATTTAAATTCTGCTCCACCTCTAAGTCCCACCACGTATATATGTTATCTGGCTCTACTATCTCACACTGGAGTAAATTAATATTTTTCTGACCCTGCTTCTGAACTATGGGATCTCTTAAGGTGATAAGCTATGACGCTAAAGGCCTTCATAGCCCAATCAAGAGAAGGAAAATCCTTAACCAATAACAAAAAAAAACAAACAAAAAAAACAACTGTCAGATTGCATTTTGCAAGAAACTCATCTTTCAGAAACCGAACATGAGAAGTTAAAGAAGTCTTGGGCCAATAAAGTATATTACTCATCCCACCCATCTGGGAGGAAAAGAGGTGTATCTATTATGATACATAGACAGATCAATTTCACACTAACTAAAATTCATGAAGACTCTGCAGGGAAATTTATAATGATAAATGGACTAATTGATGGACTAGAAGTATGCCGAATATATATGCTCCAAACGAGGATGAGCCCAGCTTCATTCGCACAGTCTTCTCCACAATATTACAGCATAACTCGGGTATTTTGTTGCTGGGAGGAGATTTCAACTGTGTTATGTCCCAACATTTAGATAGGCAACCTGTATCTAAAACATCCACCTCCAGGATGAGCAACATGCTTAGACATCTAGTGGCAGAATCTGGTTAGGTGGACGTCTGGAGGGGCAAACATCCTAAAGGCAAAGACTTTACCTTTTTTCTTACTCCAGAATCGACCTTTTTTTCACTCCTAAGACAGAATTTCATAGGGTAGATGACATTAAGATTCTCCCAATTACATTATCTGATCGTGCACCTCTCATACTGACATGGAACATAGGCCACAGGCCATCAACTAAACAGTGGCAGCTGAATGCATCACTGCTCAACGATAGGGAATTCATCACATTTATAAAAACTGAATTAAAAAATTACCTCAACACAAATATTTCACCTGAAATAACACCCCTTACTCTATGGGATTGTGCAAAGGCATATATTAGAGGCAGAATTACCTCATATACAAATGCTAGGAAAAGAAAAAGGGAAGAAAGACAGCAGAACTAGAAGATAAAATAAGGCAGCTTGAACAGCAACATAAAAGAAACCCAACCTCCAGCTTACTAAATATTCTTAAAGAAACACGTAGGGATCTAAATAGCTTCATTACTGAAAAAGTAGAGGGCAATTTAAGGTTTACTAAACAAAAGTACAACGAAAATGGTAACAGGGCGAGCAGGTTACTAGCATTTAGACTGAAAAAACAACAATCATCTAACATGATACAGAAATTAAAGGACAATAATGCATCTCTCACAAAACCAGATGAAATATCACAGTCCTTTGCAGAATTTTATAAGACCCTGTATAAAATACGGACACTTGTACAAATGATGAAGAAATGTCACAATTTTTAAAAGACATCAAATTAAAAGAACTACCTGAATTGATGGCAAGAGAATTGGATGAACCAATTAAGGAGCTGGAAATACGTCAGATAATCTCCACACTGAAAAATAATAAAAGCCCTGGCCCAAACGGGTATATTAACGAATTTTATAAAGCTTTTACAGACATGTTCTCGCCTTTATTGCTACACGCCTACCATCATGCATTACAGTCTGGAACAATGGCCCCTTCCTGGAGAGAGGCTACTATTGTGGTTATACATAAGGACAGCAAAGATCCCACCAAATGTCAGTCATATAGGCCGATCTTGTTATTGAACACAGATTTGTGGATTTTAACAGCTATTCTGGCAAGACGTGTAAATAAAACTATCAAAGAAATTATCCATCCCGATCAGACGGGGTTCATCAAGGGAAGATTTTATGGTGACAATATCAGATATTACTAAATTTAATGACAAACCTAAAAGTTAAAGAGGAGGAGTCAATGTTACTATCCCTAGATGCCATGAAAGCATTCAAACAGGCATCCTGGCAATACCCAATACAAACTCTAAAACGCTTCCAATTAGGTCCGAACTTCATCAAGTGGATACAAATATTATATTCAAATCCACAATCTGCAGTAAAGGTGAATGGGTTTCTTTCCGACCGCTTCACCTTAGAACAGGGCTGTAGACAAGGCTGCTCACTGTCTCCCTTATTATTTGATATCAGTATTGAACCACGAGCACAGTTGATTAGGGATGACAACAACCTAAAGGGGTTTACTATAAATGGGGAACAGCATAAAATCTCAATGTATGCAGAGGACGTATTACTGTATCTCATCCATAGGTATGGATACTTCTCAGGCTACAAGATAAACGTGGATAAAACAATGGCCATGGATATAGATGTCAAAATCTCAGATACAATTAAATTGCAGAGCGGGTTTAAATGGCCAATAGATGGCATTAAACATCTAGGTATCCATATACCACCTTCATTAGAAAAACTGTATGATCTTAATTACAATAAATCCAAAACATTAGCAAGGACCTGGACCGATGGACAATACTGCCCTTATCTCTATTAGGCCACACTGAAAGTGTTCGAATGAATGTGTTACCTAAATTATTATATCTGTTTCAAATGCTACCTATAGACATCCCAAAAATTTCATTTGACAAATTACACAAGCTAATCTTAACATTTATCTGGCAAAGAAAGCAGCAATGAATTAGATTAAAAATACTACAGCTATCTAAAGCAAAAGGGGGGCTCAAACTTCCAAATATGAGATATTACTTTTGGGCTGCGCAATTAAGACCATTAACAATATGAATTCAGGACCTGTCATACACACGCTGGCTCAATGTTGAGAAGGGTTTATGTGAGAGACCTTTACAAGCCCTGCCATTCCTAGGAGCCCACCCAAGTGAAATAGATATGGGTGAATGGACCAAAATCACACTAAAAGTATGGAAGACAATGAAACTTAACTTTGGCCTGCCTAAAACAATTTCAGCACTCACAAATATTGGATATATAAATGGTTTTATGCCCTCCAAAAGGGATTCAGGGTTCAGAAAATGATCAAAGTACGGATTCACCAACCTCCATCAACTCCATGATTCTGGCAACTTAAAATCATTTGCACAGTTATCGGAGGAATTTAAGCTACCAAATACAGATTTTTTCAGGTATATAAGGGATTTCCTATTAAAACATGAAGAATGGGTCAAAGTTGTTAAGCCTACACTAACTGAAGAACTATTGATAAAAGTACAAACAAGGAATTGGGATAAGAAATTAATAAGTTATTGTTATCAAATATTTCTTTCTTCGAATAAAACAATAAAAGTTAAAGAGAGATGGGAAATTGAGACAAATTCAACTATATCACTGGATATGTGGGAAGAAATATGTACTGAAGCACATTTGGTAACTAATCGAAGGAAGAGCCAAAAAATATCTTATACAAATACTACTGACAACAGCAATTAAATGCATCACGGTTAGGTGGCTAAAGCCTAACCATCCAACACACAATATGTGGATTGAGAGAATAAAGGAAATACATCAGAGGGGTATTCCAGAAAGCGGGTTTAGTGAAAACTCTGAGTATGTTAACCCTGAAATGAGGGAAACTCTGGGTTTTCAGTTCCAGAAAGAGAGGTTTAATCCAACTCTGAGTCAAACACCATGGCAATTGACTCTGTGAACCTAACCTGCTCGACAGCAGGTTTTCTTTAAGAAACCCTGAGTTTTTCTCTCCTCCCTCTTACATGCTGTTTCATTTCCTCATTCATTCAGTCCGTGTCAAAGCTTGTATCGAAGCGCATTAATTAGCAGAGATTTACGGTCTGTCACAGTCTAAATCCTGCTGGATATTAGTTTGTTACTCAGGACTGTCTTAAGTTACTGAATTTATGCACATCAATAATTTCTTTGGCCATCGGTTTTTGTCTTTACATTCAAATATTACACAGCGAGAATTCACCCTCAGCTCAGAATCAAACCTCTGTCCTTTTTATATTTATTATTTTTTATAACACTGCACAAGGATCAGACTGTCAGTCTGTTAGAGCAGCTCCAAAATGTTTATTGCACATAATGTGTAAGTCTAATTATTTAAATTTTAAAAAATCGGTATGAAGCTTTAGACACGTCGTATCAATGACTATCAATGTCATTGGTCGCACTGATGGAACATAATTCCTATAGCCTTATATTGGGGATTATGTGTTAATATTTCTGAGTGAGCAATGGTGCAGCATTTCAGTGTCTTTAAATTTACTACATTTGTAGCTGAAAAAAAGTCACTGAATGCTGCTGAGTCAAGATACAAATAGATGTCCAACATTTTAAAATCTACTGTATTTTAACCTCGTCAACATCCTTTCAAGTGCAAATCACCAAACATATTATTACTGGGTCAGACTGTGAGTTTACAGTCATGTCTTTATATCTTAGATCTATAGCCTAGCCTATATGTTTTAAATCTTCCTATTTTCAGTTGTTGCCTCCTGTGTTTTTCCCCATCAGATTAAATCTGAACAAATATATTATTATATATTATTAATATAATGTACCCTTATGTATCTACAGCCTGATAAAGTCAGATTCCACCACTTTATCTTCATTAAGGAAATGTAAGTCTAATAATTGATGAATAAACGGACAACACTGAATAAAACTTTTTTATTAACTTTATGGTTAACTTATTTACACTTTCCTTGCTCTGACTCAGGCTCTTCTTTTAAAGATAAACGTGCACTGCCTGCTACACATGCATTAATATCTCTACATCCACTGGATTAAAATGGAGGCGCTGTCTTTTATTTACCTGTTGCCATAGTGAATCGTGGAGTCAGATCTCCATTGATGATGGCTTTTTATTGTCAACTTAACTCAGAGTGAACATACTCAGAGTTGACTGAACTAACTCAAATCAGCTGTTCTGGAACCGGTAACTCAGCGTTTCCCATCTTAGGGTAAATCAACTCAGAGTTCAGGGTTAGACTCAGAGTCTGTTGAACCTCCTACCTGGAATACCCCTCAGATGGAAAAAATAACTTTCTCCCTAAGACTTCAAAAAGACGTATTTACTAAAAGGTGGAGCCCTGTCATGGGAATACTATGATAATGAGGAATGCCTGTATACATTCTAAATTGAACCTATGTCATTAATCTGATACTTTATTTATTCAATTATCTTTTCAATGTTTTCTACTATTACAGTCGTGGGTGATTCTGTTGTGTCCCAATTGTCATTATGTTAGTACTACTGTATATTGAAAGTTTGTTTTGAGAAAACAGCAGATATGATGAATATGACTCTGTATGTATGATTATATGTGAAACTGAAATAAAAATTAAGTTAAAAAAAAAAGTTAATCAGTGTTGGGGGTCGTTACTCAACGAGATATCTCATGATATCTTAATGACAAATCAAAATGATACCACTTTACCTGAGGTCAAATATTTTATTCTTTACACTGTCATAATGGTGTCATGACAGCCAGTTTTGTATCATATCCTGCCAGACATCTATCTGACCGAGTGTTAGAATCGGTCTGTAACCTTGGTCATCTAATTATAATAATTATTATGTCACCTTGTCATAAACACAAAAAGAGATGCATTTTTTTTGTTAATGTCAACTTGTCATGACAACAACATCTTCTGGTAATATCATCCTGGTTAATGTCAAGTTGTCATAATAAGGACATCATCCCTTGTCATGACAAAGACAACCTCTGGTAATGTCACTTTAATTAATGTCAAGTTGTAATAATCAAGAGAACCCAAACAATGTCAACTTGTCATTACAAAAGTCGAAAGACACTTAATGACAGCAGTCATAAACGTTTATGACATGTATAATGATTATGATCAGTTCATGACAGTGTCATGTCATAGTTATGACAGTGTCATGTCACCCTTCTGTAGATACCTTAAGTAAAGTGTTACTGAACATTATGATGTTACAGTGAAGCTGACCTTTGGGATGTAAAATGCCGTCACTTCATTATTTCATCCTAGTAGACATTTGTGTGAAGTTTCGTCATTATTAATTAGTTTATAAATTCTTGAGTTATGGCAAAACAACATATTTTGTGAGGTCACACTGACCTTGACCTTTCATCACAATATTCTTACTTACTCTTCAGTCCAAGTCAACATTTGTGCCAAATTTGAAGAAATTCCCTCAGACGGATGGGGTGTATGCATGGATGGACAGACAGACAATCCACTGAGGTAAATAAAGGCAGCCACTTGAGAATTTAGGATGTCATGAAAGCCAGTGCTATACAGCACAGCAAATTATGTCTCTGATGTAGAGAACAGGACAGAAAATCTCATAGTTGTACATGAATACTTAGGTGGGCAGTAATGTAAATATAAATGGACAATCCCTCATAGCGGGCCCAAATTTACCAATTTTACCAAGTTTACTTCTTAATACTTAAAAAAATAAATGTGTCACCCACAAAACGGTAAGTCTTATTTATCCAGCTCTATGCTCAGTATAGGCTTGTGCCGGTTTGAAAATTTTCCAACCAGTTTGATTTAAAACCAAATATTTAACCTAACCGATATATCAAATTATATACCTAATTTTACCATTGGGGGTCGCATTTGAGCTATTTTTCCCAATAAAAGCCCATTATAGGTGTAATGCCCTTCCAATCCACTAATGCTGTATTAACCGCAAATACACACAAAGTTACACAAGGAGAAGAAGAAGAAGCAGAAGGACACTTATCTCGCAGCAGCCGTAGACAGCTGAGCGGAGATGCGGAGTTCCTCTGCAGCCTCTGAGACAAACTAAACAAAACACTTATAGGCTCCTCCACTTCATTTAAAAACATACATAAACCTTATTAAGTTGTCATAATGCATGTTACAATGTAAGATAAGTTGAATATAGTCCCTTGACACACTGCTAATGTCAAAAACAATTTTGCTGTTGTTGAACATGGCCCCTATTTACTTCAATTCATGAAGAGTTTTCTGTTTTTTGGATTCTTCGTTCTCTGCGGAGGCATACAAGCAAAACAATGTTTTCTTCACAGACTTAAGGAAACACACTGTGTGTAACTGTCATACAAATGGTCTTTTTGTGGGTGAAGTTTTCCATCATAGGTTTCAGATTCTACATTTTTACTGTGTTTGGATTTTTGGATTTTCTTATAAATGACATGATAGAGATAAAGCAGTGAAACCTACCACAATGTCTTCAGGAAAGAGATTGTCACTGAAGGAGCCATCATCAAAGTTGACTTCGTAAAATGTCTCTTTAGACAGCTGCACCACATCACACTGGTAGTAGCGGCCATTCTTGTGCTTGCATATTACTTTTTGTCCCACAGTCAGCTCATGCATGACTGCTTTATTGCGCTGTTGAGGAGATTCAGGAAATGTTATTTTCATGACTTACTGATGTTTACAATTCCTCTGTTCCTACAATTTGGGACACTTGAAAACAGAACTGGCTGATGCTTCCACTAAAAAAGTGGAAAAAGGTTTATCTCTAGTTAACAGTGCATACTTCAAGAAGACGTTAACAGATTCTAAAAAGCTCCTTACCTCAATCTGAGTTGGGCCTTTGTGGCGACAGCAGGTAACATGGACCACAAAGGGCCATTCGTCTGGCTGCATGAGTACTCCAGCAGCCTGGGCACAGGTGGGGTGGTAGGCAGTGGGACAACGGCCATGAGAGCACTGCACGCAGCAGCCAGACACCTTCTTCATCCGCTTCTTACAGTAGTAACATTTCTGTCAGACATTAAAACACAGAAAGCAGGGCTAGGAAACTAGAGTGCGTTTGATATGGCTCAATAAAGATGAAGCTAACAGACGGTGTAATCAGTATTAGTTTGGGTGCTGAAGCCTTTACATCCTGTAAGATCATATGGCCTTCAGGATTTTACAGTACAGATGGCTGGATAGTCCTTCAGTGTCCATTCTGCCCTCAATTTTAGTTCTGCGGGCTGCAGCACTACTGAGACGACCATGTTTTGGACAGAAATATACTGCAAATGGGGCCTCACCTGCAGAGAGAACCAGTTCTTTATTTGAAACTAGAATTACCACCCCGTGGCCTCGGTGCACCAGTCAAGTTCCTCTTATCAGGGTTCCTACACATTTGGAATTTCAAAATTCCATACTTTTTCATACCCTAATTTGCAGACTTCTTGCCTTTTTTTTTTTTCCAGAGAATATGCGACATCTGAGTAAATATATCAGTGTATCATATTTCACATCATATTTAATTATTATTAACAGCCGATTGTAGCCAAGTACCATAATGGCACGCAAACAAAAACTCAGGTAAGTTCACTGTCTGGGCTGAGGCAAAAAGGTTGGGACCCTGGGTGCAAGCGATGCAGTAACGAGACATTGGTGTTTTTTCTTTCATGTGGCTCAGAATCGCCTTCTCCCCCATGTTGGCGATGTCAAATGATTTCACACAAAGCTTGCATCTAGCTCTGTGTGTGAATTGGGAATCCTTGGCCAACCAGTATTTATATACGGTGTTGTCAAGCCATCCATCAAAAAACTTGCATCTACCCATTGTGAACCACGTGAAACTCGTCTTCTTGTTGAAGGTGCAGTGTTGGAGGGAAACTTGATACCTGGGGGGTGTAGTGTAAGATTTAATTACCAATCAGAAGAATGTTCATTAATTAAGTAACTATGTTTATTGATAATGTGTTCATTAATCAGGTAAATGCTTTATCTTGCCTAAGTTGATTAAGACTGAAGACTCAGCACATATAGAAATGTGTTATGTATTCATGCATGATAGAAACACTTCACTCAAGCCTAGGTACACACTCACAGACACAGATGTACTGACTGAAAACACACACACATCCAAGGAGAGCACACAAATGTATTACTGAGAACACTCACACACACAGATCTACTGACTGAAAACACACACACATCCAAGGAGAGCACACAAATGTATTACTGGGAACCTGCAAGATCCTTGGGTCCCACGGATTTTGAAAACAAGTGTGCCCGAAAACAAAACCATTTTGACCAATGGATGCAAGATGTACCACTGGATAATTACACCCCCGCATGTTCTGAGGGGCATTGGGACAATGGACCAAGATGGTCTAATGGACGATTTGACCACTAAAGTCAGTTGTTGCCAGCTACTCCACCAGCTTAAAAGACAGAGCGCAAAGACGGGATGTCAGTCGCGTTCCGGAACGTGCCTCAATGAGTTGGTGTGTTTTAATGCCTGATGAAGCACATTAAACTCGATTGTACCTGATTTCTTCGTCTCCAGTGTGTCTCTGAGTGTTCATCTGAGTACCAGCTAACTGGACCTAATTTACTGAAAGAAGCAGTGTTGAAGTCATCGGGAGCTGTTTGGCCCCGAGTTTTTACTCTACCAGTGGCGAGCCAGCCAGGAGGGACAGGACGGTCAGTGCCGGAGACCAGGTGGCGCTGGGCTGCGTGCCGGGGACATACGGCAGACCTAAATCAAAGGTAAGCAGAAATCTTTATTTTCTGCTGCGTATGTCAGTGGCGTACAGTGCTGTGGGCCGCCCAGGTCGAAGGTAATTGACAAAATCCTCCCCTAAAGAACCTAATCCTGGCATGCTGATTGATTGATTGATTGATTGATTGGGAAATAAGTAATAATGAAATGTAATCAACATTGCTGGAGACGACTGAGTCTGGTGCAACACAGTGTGACCTTGGTGTGTGTGTGTGTGGAAGTTACAGAGATAGAAGTGGAGAGTGAATGTGTGTGTGTGTCTGTGGAAGTTAGAGAGATAAGCGGAGAGAATGAATGTGTGTGTGAGCGAGTACTAACAAAGGTATCTAAAGGTGCACCAGAGGAAAAAAGAGAGAATTGTACAATAGAATAAGCCAGTTGAGGGCTAAAAGTACTAAGTAAATAAAACAAGAAGAAAATAGCCAGTAAAGGGTTAAAAGACTAAGAAAACAAAGTAAGAGCTCAAGCCAGTTGAGGGCTAAAAGTACTAAGTAAATAAAACAAGAAAACAAGAAGAAAATAGCCAGCAAAGGGTTGAACAGCCAGTAAAGGGTTAAAAGTATAACTGCACTGCAGCTGCCAGAGGGCAGAGCTGAGAAAAAGTCAGCAGATTGATCACAGTGTAAAAATTGTAATATATCTTAAGTATAACGTATGAAACTGTTGTAAATACAATGTAACATATATAAGGTATAACATATCAAGACGTTATGAATACAGTTTAAGTATTAAAAGAAAAAACGAACTCATGAGTATAAAAAGACTGAAAGATCAGTAGACGTCTGACTGACTGACCTGACAGTCACAGAAGAGGGAGAGGAATGAAGGGAGAGAGAGAGAAAAAAAGGACCTACTAAGACTGACACAGAAGAGGGAGACGAGTGAAGGGAGAGAGGAAAAAAGAACCAACTAATAATCTAAGCACATAAATCTCGCTGCTGTAATAAAAACGAGATGAAGCAAGATCGGAGATTAAAATCAAAGGGTATTTTACAGTAGATGGAAGAAGGACATGATTTACTAAATGAGATTTGGGGAAGGAGTACTGTATCACAGAGGGTCCGATAGAATATAATGGAATTCGCACTCACTTCTGGTTAGAAAGCAGCTACCGGGACAGAGAGGGGGTTGAGCATTGGCAAGATGAACAAGAGATTAAACAAAAGCTTTGGAACATCACTAAATTCATTTATTTAAGAAGAATAAAAGAAGCGCATCCAAGTGTCCTGTGGGAAGCGATTCTGCGCCAGCTGTGTGTTCCCTACTCACTAAATCCACTGTTACAAAACCTGTGTGATAACTATAAGAACGCTCCTGTGGCTTCACTCCTTCTACAACAAATACAGATAATAGAGCAGACAGATCAAATTGGACACGTTCCACGGCTGCAGATTGCTGTTGTGCCCAGAAAGATTGAGTGGGAGACAGGGAAGCTTGGGTGTTTAAACCAAATTCCTCAGGAAGACGGGTCACATAAATTAGAGTACAATCCACATAAAGAAAACTGCTATGACAGTAGGGAACATCATAGTGGTAATACGCACTAGGGATACAGATCAGACTGGTTTTTAAATGTCTTCATAACTATGTATCACCCCTGTTTTCTGCACTGATAAAAAGATGTTTGAGCTCAAGCCAAATGAACACACGAGCCTCCTACAATGGTGACTGCATTGTTCCCAGGTGTACAACATCATTTGGACAGTCTTCCTTCTCAGTAAAAGGCGTTAACCTATGGAACACTCTACCCACTCACCTGAAATTGGAGACTGATACAAATGCTTTTAACAGAGGACTAAAAGCATGGTTAAAAGCAAAACAACAATGTTCACATGTATAAATATGGACTTAGTTTAATATTGTTACTAATATCACGGTTGCGGTCATGTATCTTGTTTGTTTTATCTCCTATTGCTGATCATATGCTCTATGATCTTTGAAAATTACTGTTTGCAATCATAACATTCTGTTTGTTTTATCCCATTTGTTAATCATATGCTCTGTGTTTTTAGAAAAGCCGCCTATGGACTGGTGTTGAAAATTAGCACGTGTACTACACACACCTAAGCAAAGGCATCTGGTCTGTCCACTGGGACAGTCTCAATGTATTTGTGATGTCCATATCAAATAAAATAAACTTAACTTAACTAGATCAACAACCAGAAATTCCAAAACACAGTGAAGCTAAGCAAGGCTACATGGGAGCTAAACAGGGAAAGATGGAGAAAGGAGTTTTAACTCCAGTGGAGATTGTAATGTGTCAACAACCCAATCGAGTGAAACGCATCCAACGTTGTGTGAATAAATGGCACAAAAGAACATCTGGGAAAAATCGCTGGCCTATGCATGCTATCGATCTAGCATGCTGTGATGAAGTGAAATCAGAGATAAGACATGTTGAAGCCAGGGACACCAAGGATAGTTATAAAAAAAAGGAACAAGAGAGCTAAGAAAAGAGAAGTGTTAGGATGGTTCAAACAAATAGGAGGACACAAACAGATGGTGCAGCTGGAGGAAAAGAAAAAAAGAACGTCAGGATCAAGAAGGGGGGGACACCCACTGCACCACCTTTACCCATACCACTGCTTCCCCCCCCATGCCTACAGGAGCCAACACCACCAGCAACAGGACAGTATCCACTGATGAGTTCAAAAGATGTGGAAATGGAGGGGCAATTGGAAGGGAAATTCACAATGACTGATGAAACTGGAATGGCCCCTGTTTTCAGAACACATTGTTCATCACGTGGAACTCTGCCGAAAAGAAAAAAAGAAAATGGAGGACGATACCAAGCAGCTAGCCAACAAGCTAATGCAGCTACAGCTGGGAGAGCTAAGTAAGCTGGTTAAAAAGGAGAAAGAAAAAGCTAAGGTTCAAGCCCCAGTGATACCAGCAACCCCTACAGCTCACCAGGTTGTCCAGCCTCAAGCACCTCTGCACCAGCCCCAACCTAGCAGGAAGCAACAATCCTGCCAACGCTACACATCACCATCATTACGATCAGCAGCCAGCACCAAGAGGTGGAGGCAATCAGCGACTTCCAAGGAGAGGCAGAGGTGGACCTAGGGGAGGATGGAAAGGGGGCCGAAACCAAAACTACCAGCAAGGCTACCAACAGGCCACACCCAATCAACACTCAGGCCCGCCAGACATGGGCACAGGTTACCCAGGAGCTAATCCTGCACCACCTGACAACTCATGTTGGGGGTGTGGTCAACCCGGCCATATACGGAGTCAGTGTCCCAGCAACCCATGGGAGGGCCCAGCACAGAATTGGCCCCCCACAGAACAAGGACACCCTTGGTAGGGGTGCCCAGAGAAGCCTGAAGGGAACCTAATGTCACCAGCTATATCAGTACAGTCACATGATGAACCCATCATACCTGTTGTCATCCAAGAACAAGAATACCCGTTTATGGTAGACACAGGGGCTACATATTCATGCATTGGAAAAGAAGGCTCAAGGTTCTCCCTCTCCACATCATCTATAAAGACAATAGGCTTCTCTGGGAAATCACAAGTCACACCACTCACAGAGCCCGTTCCAATGCTCATTGCAGGCAAATTCATATGTGCACCCCTGTTGTATTCAGCACAAACCCCTGTGAATCTTGTAGGAAGAGACATTCTCTGCCCTTTAAAAGCGAAAATCATGTGTACTGCGGATGGACTGTATTTAGACTTCCCTGACGAGCCCCAGCACATGATGTCACAGCTTCCCCTCAGCACAGCAGAGGTGAAGCAAGCATCAGTCTACTGGCTCCAGCTGACACCTGAAGAGTCTCATCTCAAACATGCATGGACTGAATGGGAGAAGTGGATTAGGGTACACTATGACACAGCACACACCCCCACGCTGCCATTGCACTGCCCGCTCATGTATGACGCGGACCAGACTCACATAGATTATCAAGAGTGTTGGGACACAATACTCAATAAAAAAACATGCCTAATCACAAGTGAAGATATGTTTTTGGGACCAGAAGGCGTGGCAGCAGCCGTTCACCTTCCAAAAAACCTAGCAGGATGGTTTCAGGTACCACATTCCACACCACACGTCACATTGTTAGTGGCAGAGGGATATGAGTCGCATCATCTCGGTCCTATGGTCAGACGTGCACTGCAGGTGCAGGAGTGGGTGCCAACACAGAACAAATACATTCACATTTCCAAAGACAAACAGTTCATTAGGATCTCTGTTAAGGTAGGAGATGAGGCTATAGCAGGGACAGTAAGGGTAGATAGGAGCACGCCCGCACAGATAGCAGTCACCGCAGAACATGAAGAAATGCTAAACCAAGTTCCACCGCAGTTATGGACAGCTCATAAGACGGATGTGGGACTGATAAAGTCAGCCCAACCTGTACACATAAAGCTAAAACCACACACTAACCTATCATATCAGAAACAGTATCCTCTCAAGCAGCATGCGATTGACGGTATCAGACCAACGATCAAGGGTTTGGTGGAAGCGGGGGTATTAGTTAAAGTTAACAGCCCCTGTAACATACCCATCTTTCCCATCAGGAAACCAAATTCAACAGACTACCGTTTAGTCCACGATCTCAGATCAATAAATACCACGATAGACGAGGAAGCACCGCACGTTCCAGACTCACACACATTGCTTTCAAACATACCACCCAACACACAGTGGTATATAATCATTTATTTATGCAGTGTACCGCTACACCCAGACTCTCAATATTTGTTTGCGTTCACTTATGAATGTCAGCATTATGACCTAGCTAATTTGAACATGCCAAGCACTGTATTACAATATGCAGATGATTTGCTTATCTGTAGCTCTTCAAAAGAATAATGTCAAAAGATTCCATTGCAGTGCTCATAGCATTAACAGAGGGGGGACACAAGGTCAGTGAAGACAAATTGCAGTTCTGCCAGCAGTCTGTAGAGTACTTGGGCAGACAGTTGAGTGGGGATAAAAAGTGCATTGCCCCAACTCAGATAGAGGCAGTAAGTAAGGCTTCTCAACCGCAGACGGTGGGCCAAATGCTGTCTTTTCTCGGCATGACAGGATACAGTCGGCCATGGATTTGTGATTATGCTATAAAAACTGCTCCACTTAGAGCTTTAGTAAGAACAGCAGGACAGACAAACAACACAGCACAGCTGTCCTGGACGGAGGAAGCAGAAGGTGCGTTCCTAGCCTTAAAAACAGATATGCAGTCTGCTCCAGCATTAGGAACCCCTAATTACGCTAAACCCTTTCATTTGTATGTAGCTCAAAGATCAGGTTTCGCCTGTGCTGTACTTATGCAAGACACACCCACAGGTAAACAACCGTTAGCATATTATAGCACTAAACTTGATAACACAGTGGCTGGGCTGCCACCCTGCTATCAGGGGTTAGCCGCAGCTGTGTTTGCATTTCAGAAAGCATCATCGCTGACCATGGGACATCCGGTGACGTTATACACTTCCCACCAACTCCACGCGCTGCTGACAAGTCCGCGATTCGTTTTGACACAAGCCAGACGCACGGGCTATGAGGTAATCCTTTCAGCACCTGAACTCAACATACAGCGTTGCACCATCATCAATCCAGCCACAAAACTAGTGTTGCCAACAGAAGGTACGCCACATGACTGCATTCATGACACTGACATATTTATGCGCGCCAGAGAAGATTTACATAACCAACCAATTCCCGCTGACCTCACCTTATTTGTTGATGGCTCATGCTTTCGTGACGCCAAAGGTAGCCATGCAGGCTACGGGATTGTCCAATTCGGAAAGGACAACCAAAACTTTGAGACAATACAATCATGTAAACTTGCTCAACCTTGCTCGGCTCAACTCGCAGAAATAAAAGCCTTAACAGCAGCATGCAAAATAGCAGAGGGAAAGTCACTCAATGTATACACAGACTCAGCTTATGCCTATGGTGTGTGCCATGTTCATGCTAACATCTGGAAACAAAGAGGGTTTCGCAGAGCTGACGGCACTCCTGTAACTCATGGAGAGGCCATCCGTGACCTCATAGAAGCCATGCTTCGTCCCACAGCTCTAGCAGTAATCAAATGTCCAGCTCATCAAAAGACTGACTCCCTCATAGCTCACGGTAACAACCTAGCTGACATAGCTGCCAAAGAGGCTCCAATAGGGTCGGTAATGGCACCCATTCTCACCATAGAAGACTGTAGGCCACTGACTGACATCACCTCTCTTATAACCGCCCAAAATAGATCGACCAAGATAGAAAAACGCTTATGGGTGAAACGTGGAGCAATCAAGACAGCTCAACAGGGTCCAGCATGTGGTCTATGGTGAGATGCTCATGCTTGTATTACCAACTTTGACAAGACATGCAATAATTTGGGTGCATGGTAGTGACCATTGCGCAAGGGGGGAGATCCTACGGAAATTGCAAGCAGTATGGTGGTCGCCATTTATGGCAGCCACAGTAGATAGAGTACTAAGTGAATGTGAAACTTGCGCCAGATACAACATCAGAAAAGTTTTTACTGCTCCACTAGCACATATACCACCTCCAGATGGACCTTTCAGACACCTCATGTTAGACTACATAGACATGGGAGCACAGTCCAGGGCAAAAGGGATGAGATATATCTTGGTGGTCATATGCAGATACAGCAGATGGGTGGAAGCAAAAGCCACTGCAAAATCAGATCATAGAACAGTTGCAAAATTTTCGTGTCAAGAAGTATTCCCAAGATTTGGGATGCCTGATACCATATCATCAGACAACGGCAGCCATTTTGTGTCAAATGTCATACAAGAGACACTAAAACAATTGAGAATTAAACAAAAGTTTGGCTGCGTTTATCATCCCTAGTCACAGGGAGCAGTAGAAAGAGCAAATGGTATTGTGAAAGCCAAAATAGCCAAGATAGTGGCAGACAGTGGAGATAAGCAAATGGTATTTTGAAAGCCAAAATAGCCAAGATAGTGGCAGACAGTGGAGATAAGCTCAACTGGGTAGATGCTTTACCGCTTGCACTAATGTCAATGCGCTCACAAGCTAGCAGAGTCACGCATCTAACACCGCATGAAATGCTTGATGAAATGTTTGAATACTTACAAAGTCTGACTCGTATCCACAAGGCTGTGTTCCAGCAGGTGAAAGGCACCACTGAGGACAGAAGAGTCAAGATCCCAGAGGACCTTCAACGCATACTTCCTGGAGAGTCAGTGTACGTCAAGGTGTTCAAAAGAAAGTGGGACCAACCGCGCAGAGAGGGTCCATACAAGGTGATACTAGCTACACCAACTGCCTTGAAAGTCAAAGGAAAGGACGTTTGGTTCCATCTTAACCACTGCTGCAGAGCTAACAACCCAGAGAGGGTGTCGACAGAGAGCACCTCAGAGGAGAGCACCCCATCCTCAGTGGCTGACGATGAACCTCATGAGTCGCCACCTGGTAGCCGCAGGGCTGATGATGAGGGCCCAAGCGCAGAGAGAGCAGAAACAGCAGAGAGAGCAGAGGCAGAAAGAGAACAGCAGCAGCTCAGAAACAGGCGAAGCCAGAAGCACAGAAAGGTCAGACGCAGACCCAGGAGACTCAGACAGAAGCAGAACAGACTCAGGAGACTCAGAACCCAGAGCAGGAACATCCCAGGGAACAGCCACCAATAGATCAGCACAGGGAAAGAGTGAGAACCCAGGCAACATGGGGGGAGGAGTTAAAGTGGGAATAATAATGCTACTAACCATAGTGCTTATCTTGCCAGGAGTAAAACAGAGTGAAGGGGCAGAACCAGACAGACAAGGCCAGGCACAACTAGGCGAGTGTGCAGTAGCACAAGGGACTATGGCCGCAAAACAGGGCAAGATACCTTACAGAGAGATCATACAGTTAACTTACTACAAGTCGCATGCATATGACCACGTACTGGGGGAGGGCACAGGAGACATTAGGTTGCATGGCCAGTCCATAGGACCACGCTGTAATGCAGAAGGAAGGGTGACAGCAAGAATCTCGTGTGACACTAGAGGTTGCACTAACATTTACACAGGGCACACCATAACCGTAAAGGTAGCCCGACAGTGGCTCCAATTAAACCCAGTATGCCAAAGAAAACCAAGACAGGCGCCAATGTCAAGAATGAATATAATAAAAACCACCACTTGGAGATCCAGTATGTTTTATCAATGGTTAGAGTATTCTGCTAAACTAGTAACCAACAGCTCATGTATAGCATGTCACAGAATGGGCCTACCTATAGTTAATCCTCTTCCGAATGTAGAAGCACTTGCACACACAAACTCTTGTTTTGCTCAATGCACTATGTGGATGGCAGGAGGGAGAGAGAAACACACCAGTGACAATACCATTTGTCCAATAAGTCTTAAGGACGCCCCAGAGCAAATTAAAAATGACTATCAAGTACCTCCAATAGTGTATTTGGCACAAAATACTATATTTCCCATTGCATGGCTCGAGGATTTAAGTTAGAACAATTGTGACGCAACTCCACCGCCCGCAACGTTTCTGAAGAGGCAGAGGAGATGATTCAGTGCAGATATGAGGGCTCAGGCACAATGAATGGTTTGACTCCGGGACGAGTAAAGATATGTAACACCACTGAGAAATCAAAAATTCAGTGTCGCCAGGTGGTCAATGGCACGGTTGAAGCCTCGGTGCCTTTCTTGTCACACAACGACTCGACCACCCGCTGGGTATGGTTTGGAGACCTCAGCAACGGCACAGAACCACTGGCAGACATATTTTGGATGTGTGAAGACGATCGACAGATAAAATCTGTATTATTATCTAATTGGACTGGAATTTGTGCCCCAGTAATGTTAATAGGACCAATTACAATACTAAGCCTAATGAATCATACTATCAAAAGATCTCGTAGATCAACTAAGAATCAACCTACAGAGTGGAACAAGGGGGATAACGTATATATTTCATGGGAGCAAATACCAGTAGGGGTTCCTGACGACCACCTAGCCATATCAGATGCCTGCCTGGATAGAGACAGGAAGATCATTGGGGATGATACCATTTTATGGGCACATATCAAATGCTAATTACATAGTCCGGAATAGCCGGTGGGCAAATTATTTATGGTATAACCAACAGAGATTCATAAACTGGACTATAGAGGCTCTAGAGGGAGTAAAAGAGCAACTACATGCTACATCCCTGATGACAATGCAAAACAAACTTATCACTGAAACAATGCTTGCAAAAGATCAAGGAATCTGTGATGTGATAGGCGATGTGACGGGAGAAACCTGTTGTACTGTCATCCCGATGCATACAGGACCCGAGGGCAATTTAACACGGGCCTTAGAGAACAAGCATCAGCTAAGAGATAAACATGTCCAGCATTCTAATTGGAACACTAAGGTCCCCTCATTGGTGGAGTGGCTAACAAACTTATCCCCCGGAAAGATTTTAGAAATGATAGGAATACTATTGGGACTTGTGGTACTGACCCTCCTTGTAGTAGCTTGCTGTATACTTCCCCTAGTGTGACATGTGATTAAAAAAGCCATGGATAGCACCATGGGACAGTTTGTCATATTGAACCACGATCCACAGCCCACTATAGGCGAAGAACCATCAGAAGACATGGGCGAATCCTTAGAGAAGGGCCCTAAGTGCCATGACCAATTCAATAGGCCACAAAATCAATACGAAATAAGGACAGGGAACACAGCTCTATATAAACAGATGTGTAGACAGGCAGAAGGAATATATGAGGACATGGAGATTGTGTAGGGGGCGACATAGCACAAAATAGTAAGCTCTTATACTCTTGCTGTTACCCAACCAACATTAAATACTAACCTGCTTGTATGGCTTCTTGTATGGCTTATGTGTAATTGAGGGTTCAGAGGCAAGAAAAGACCTAAGTTAATGACTTGCATTAAGGATGTCCTTTGCCACCTTGAGATAGACGCAGACTATGGCTGAGGGCTGGAGAACCCCACACCCTTACCCGCAGAACCCAGGGGGTCCATCTGACTTCAGCTACCAGCAGGAGTGGCCAAATATGCCGTACCAGCCACCTCCACCACAGCCATACCAGCCACCCCCACCTCCACCGTACCCATACCAGATGTCGCCATACCGAGAGACGACCCCCATGATGGCCAGCCAGCCTTCATCTACCGCCAGCAGAGGCGCCCCGATGGAAGCCCATGGACGACCCACCCCGGTGACACCAAGGTATCTACTGCCGACTGCTGCGCAGTCTCCCCATCGACCAGAGCCCAAAGCTTTGTAGAATTCGCCAGGAAACCTACGCCATTAGAAGGATCCAGAATAAAAGCATGATAAGAAATCATGTGAGGCGCACTGAGGGTGAGGTGCGCAACCTGCGTGCACGAGTCCGGAAGCTGACGCAGGAAAAAGTTGATCTACAACAACAGCTGACTAACTGCGACTGTCAAGAGATACGGCAACAGATCGAGATACTGAAAGAGCAGGTGGCAATCTACCAACGCCTGCATATGCAGGGCCCCTCAACCCAGGGGTCAGATGGACAGTAGAGAAGCAGCAAAGAAGAATCCAGACTGATATGTGTATCCTGCTGACTGTGACCTATATATATACAGTATATGGTGATTACTGTGATTAGTTATTGTGATTAATCGTACAATACATTGGTGAATGATGAACAAGGTCACTAATTATAGCCTGTGTACTAAATACATGTCATGTCATTGGCTCATGATGATTAGTACAATGACTGGATTTTTTAGAAAAATTAATGTGTGGTATCTACTAAAATTACTATGTATGAAATCTACTGATGCTAATTATATATGGGACTTAAAAGTCCCAGAGGAGGGAATATATATTTTTCCCTCAGTTGATCTGCTGAATTAAGCCTGCTGATTCCTGAAAAATGTAGCTAAAATGTAGTATGGGACCTTTGGGTCCAAAAAAGGGGGAATGTATATTTTTCTCTCCCATTATGGTAATGGGGCTATAGAGCCCCAAAGGGGGGGATGTAGTGTAAGATTTAATTACCAATCAGAAGAATGTTCATTAATTAAGTAACTATGTTTATTGATAATGTGTTCATTAATCAGGTAAATGCTTTATCTTGCCTAAGTTGATTAAGACTGAAGACTCAGCACATATAGAAATGTGTTATGTATCCATGCATGATAGAAACACTTCACTCAAGCCTAGGTACTGAGACAACACTCACAGACACAGATGTACTGACTGAAAACACACACACATCCAAGGAGAGCACACAAATGTATCACTGGGAACCTGCAAGATCCTTGGCCCCGAGTTTTTACTCTACAGGGGGCTGGAGGAGGGTCATGGGGAAGCGGACTGGACATACCACTTGTCAATCAGGTAAAAGGGGCGATATGTTTTCTGAGACGTTTGCTCTCACACAAACTGTGCTTGGCCTGGCATAAAACACGATCCGGATTGATTAAATTATTTTTGGTAATAGTCTGGAAACATAAATATTTTTCCATACTTTATTTTTCATTTTCCATAATTTTAATACCTGGAAATTGATCAAATTTATTTCCATACTTTCCATACTTGTGTAGGAACCCTGTTATATTCACGTTTATGAAAACATGGATGTTTCACACACATTTTCCCCCCACAGCACAGATGATCAACACAATCAGCACAGTTTCAAGATGGACACCCGAGATGAGTGTCACCAATTTAGTACCTGACCAAATGTCGCCCCTTCTGTTCCTGAGATATGACGTTAAAATGGCCAGAAAAGTGTTTTACACAGAACATTATGATGTCACAGTGAAGTTGACCTTTGACCTTATGGATATAAATTGTCATCACTTCATTTAATGACCACAAAATTCGAATAGTTTATTCTTAAGTCCAAGTGGATGTTTGTGTAAAAAGACATTCCCTGAAAGGTGTTCTTGAAATGACACAATCACAAAAAAATAGAGAGATGCAGGGTCATAGTGACCTTGACCTTTGACCACCAAAAACTAATTAGTTTTATGTTGAATACAAGAGGACATTTGTGCCAAAGTTGAAGAAATTCCCTTGAGGTGCTCTTGAGATATTGTAGGACAGACGTACATATGTAAACAAAATGCCTCCAGTCATGACTATTGCCGGTGTGGAGGCATAATAAATGCTCAAATATTGAACTAATGTGCACAACAAAGTCCTTCACAGGAGGATAATCCACAACATGCTTTGTTTAGCAATAGTTTGGCAAAAAAAAGCTGTATTTTGACTTTAATGAGCCCACAACTGGATAAAAGACACTTGGGTAATTCTGCATAAGGATTTTCAGACAGTTTTTGGATTGTTTTGTAATTTTTTTTTGCTCTCTTAAACCAGCCTCCATCTATTTGCAATGATATGCTGTTTTTTTCAAGGGCTGTAGTCTCCTGGTTGACTGGTCGATATGCTCTCGTCCGACCTATTTCTTGTTGGTCGAATAATCGCTTACTTTCATAAGGAGAAAAGCGCTACATCAATAGCTTTCCAGGATTAATCCATTATTTCCTGCGGCGGGAGGGACAGGCTGGGGGTGCTTTCACACCTACCTTGTTTGGTCCAGACTTTAGGACTTTCACGTTTAATCCGGACCAAATTTACAGGTGTGAAAGCTCCCCTGGCCCATGGTCCAGACCAAAGACCTGAAATTTGGTCCGACCAAAATAGGTGGTCTCGGTCCGGACCAAACAAAATCATGGTTCGGACTTTTGCAGTGTGAAAGCGTATCTTTCGATAGTTCAGACTTTAAAACCTTTAACCCTATGGGCCCGAACGATGCATCATGCATCCAAATTCACACCTGTTCTTCTCTGTGGATTTTCTCCGCGACTGTGTGTCATAGCAAGAAGAATGTGCATATCACGTGAAACAGCGGAACAGTAGCTTTCCGCCTTTGCGCACCCAGACAATTGTAGCCTAATTATGCATGCATGACAGGGCAGTTGTCACCATATACATTGAGGGAGACAAAAACCACTAGTCAAGGCAACTATCTGCAATCAGCACATAAATGTATCTCTATATCGACTGTCCCGTCACATCTGATGTCAGATCAAAGGGGATTGGCACCGTTTGGCATGCATAATGGAGCTGCCCCCGGCTGCGGGCCGGCTCGCCCGGCTCATCCTCGTCCTCCTCCTCCTCCTCCGGCTGCTGTGGCGTGGCACCGTTTGGCACGCGTAATGGAAACCCAACCTGATTTGATTAACACAGCTGCAAACTAATGAGTTCACATCCCTCTCAGCCAACCACAAACAGCCACAGCATCAGATAGGGAGTATATTTTCAGCATCTGTCATCTTAGAAAAGTCAAAACAAAATAAACAGAGTGAGACTGTGAGAGAGAGCACACGCGCACAAGAGAAATGCTGTCAACAAAATTTTAAGTTACGTTTGATGTCTTAAGGGTTTACGTGCTTCATGTGATTGCCCATACAAATGTTAAAATGTTCTTGCTTAAAGATGGAGTACATTATTGCTAGAAGGAGGAAGCTGCTGCTCTCTTCTGCAATGGCGAATTGAGTTAACTCTCATTACGCCTTCGCACTGCACATTTAATGGCAAGGAGAGGGGCTCATTTGATTGGTGTGATGTGAATTGGCTGTGTAAAACCCACTCCACGCCTTCTCTCCTCCCTCTTTTCGACTTGCGCAGGTAGGATTGATGGAGGTGGGAAAGAGGAGAAGCTGCGCCAGAGCACAAGGGGTGCCACACTTACAAAACACCTAGTTGGCAAAGCGCAGGTGCGCTGCGCCTCCCCCTTGCCCGGTCTGCGAAACTAGAGGCCACGTAGTTAATGTCAATATGTCATTTGGTCCGGTCGCCTTAATGTAGTGTGAAACCAAACCAGCCGGACCAAATGTATACAATGTAGCAAAAACACGGACCTTGGTCTGGACTTTTAGGTGTGAAAGCCCCCTGAGTTACCTGTGAAAATGGGGGTGTTTTCAAAGCACCCCTTTGTTTACACAATGTTGAACTCGCCCACCCTAACACGTAATTTATAGTTCTGTGTTGAATCAACACATAGGCTCCAAATCGATGCGGAGCCTACGCCGTAGCCTACGCCATAGCCTAACGTGCACCTCCCCAGAATTGTAACTACGCGTCACAGTGAAGCAGACCTCCTGTCTGGCGCTGTATACTGACACCATTTCCCTCAGTGGAAACGTGACAAATTGTGACAGTAAAGCCTCCACTAAAATAGCATTTTAAGTCTTGTGTGTGACTTATCCTTCAGGGATTTATACGTCGGGATTTATCCAGGTTTCATATGGGAAGAGGGAAAGATCGCCGGCCACTAGGCTTATCAATACAATTTAAAATGCCATAGGCTTGTGCTAATAACGTTAGCATTTTTTATCTGTTTGGAAAACATGTTTAGTACAGGACAGTTGTTTTGTCAGTGAACCTTGTGAGTTTTTATGGAGCCAAACTGTGTGCAGTACCTATATGAGAAAAGGAAAAGATGGCTAGTTGCTAGGCTAATTCATACAATGTAAAATGCCGTAGGCTTGTGCTAATAATGTTCTATTAAGCTATGTTTAATGTGTGTTTTGGGTGTGTTTTGAATCAACTAAACTTTACAGCATTACACAGAAACCTCTGCCGCTGACTAGTGTTTTGGAGGTGTAACTGCAGAGTGACACAGACACACCACAGCAGAAGTAAAAATGCTCACAATGGCATAGGCAACGTGCGTAGGGTCTACGCACAACCATAAATCTCCCTTAACACTCAGCATCGCGGTAACGCAGACCTCCTGTCTGTTTCTGTATACTGACATTGTTTCCCTCAGTTGAAACAAAGCCTGTATTTACTTACTATCTTGTGTCTGATTTTGCCTTTAGGGATTTATACTTCGGGATTTATCCTGGCTTCATATGAACAGAGGAAATCTCCGCTTGTCGCTAGGCTAATTTATACAATGTAAAATGGCATAGTCTGGCGCTAATAACATCGTAATGTTGTATTTGTTTGGAAAACATGTTTAGTATAAGACAGTTGTTTTGTCAGTGAACCTTGTAAATTGTAATGGAGCCAATATTTTTTTCCCCCCACGACTAACCAATTAGTTGAAGATTATGTACGACTTCAGATGACCAAGATTTTCTTTGGTTGACTACAGCCCTACGTTTTTCAGGTGCTCCGTTGTGCTTAATGCCACTTGATAGAAAACTTTCTTTGGTACTAAAGAAAGCAGAGGGTATTGTATACAGTTTATATCAGTATGGGATGAACTGCAGAGTCCCCCTGAAATGAGTCCTAAAACACGGAAACAAGTTAGCATTTTAGCACTCCTGGTCTCAAAGTCAGTGGATTTTTTTGAATGCATTTTTGGTTAAATGTCTGAAATAAGGTCTGTGATTCACACAAGCTGAAGAGAAAAATATAAAGTATATACCCCACTGTGAATTTTGAAGCTTTTATGTGTCTTAAAAAAGGCAGTTGCTCAATAGTGGCTAAATGAGACTACAGAGCGTTATCATACTGACCACGGCTTTGCAGCTTCATTGTGGTGGTGATGTTTAGTCATGTGACTGTAGTGTAGTTTGTTTATAGCCTAACGTTAGCTTTTTACCTCTGGCAATTGCATTTAGACATCAATAATCATAAAAGTGTCTGCGTGTGTGTAATGTGCAAGTATGTTAAACGCTTATTTGCCAGAGTTTATTTTTGGAACATTCAAAAATCCAATGGAAAAATCCAATAGACTTTTTGACGGGGGAACCAGGGTGATGCTAACTTCCGCATCGGCCTACAGAAAACCATCACCCCTGGAACACTCTATTCCTTTAAGCTACACTGAAACTCAACACTTCCTGCTCAGATGTTTCACATATAACCCTTCCAGCTGCTCCAAAGACTTAAGCCTACCTATTCCTGGTAGACTTTCAATTTAATTAGTGAAGAAAGATAGCATTTGTGTTAAAGAGACACAACTTGTACAGGAATGAGTGCGATGGAAGTGTACATTACCTTAAATCTACTGTGCAAACCACTAGAGAACAGGTGGTTTTACCCCCCTGCAATTTTTAGCAATCGGCCTTTATTTGTTCATGCTGGCTATTATTTAAGACATAGGGGGCGATCACACAGAGATGAAATTCTAGAAGCACAACGCCAGTAAAACAATTGTTTTCCTATGATACGGCGCGTCTGACTGGCATTGAAGATGCCAGATGGGGTTTTTTCGGCGTCTTTTTAGACGCGCGTAGATGCTGAAAAGTTAAAATATTTTCAACTTTTTGAGTGTCAGACGCCAGTAGCACCATTCGTCATGGTCGTCATTGGCCCAGGCAGCCAATCAAATCCTCCTTCCTGTTTTGTTGTGGCAGTTACGGCAGTTTGGTCAGTTAAGGCAGTTAACAGTAGTTACGAGCGACAGACAACACAATGCAATCCAAAGACGAGAAATTTATCCTGACAATATTTGATTTTTAAAAATTATACAACACACGCACACCTCAGTACTCGAACAAACACAGGAGGGGACACGCATGGAGCTGTGTGAGCAGTGCAACGAATTTGTCTGGTGAGTACAATGTAAGTGACGACGACGATATTGTTGTAGCAGCTAGTCAACTTTCAGACAGTGGGATATGTGAGAGGGATTTTGTAGTTCACAGTTTCTGTGCTGCATTTTTATGTTTGAAAAGTGCTATATGAACAAAGTTGGATTTGATTTGATAGCTCGTGATAGTTTCATGTAAGCTAGTACTGTCTCTTCTGTCTTTGAGGGAAACACTATATTCAAGGGGAGACATGGGGAGATGACAGGAGGTGTGTGCGTGTGTTGCGCACACACCCCCGCTCCACAGGCGCTCCTAGCTCGTTTTTTTTTGTCTAGCACGCATTGAATATTAATATATATAATTATTATTATCATCAATCAAGAATGTAACAGTCGCTTATCTATATAAGTGTGAACTCACCAGTTTAAATCTCTGCAAAGGGATTCCACTTAAATCCACAGGACTTCTTTCAGTGACGTTGACAAAGCGTGCCTCCAGCACAGCTACTGCACACAGGACATGTACCCACCTGCAAAACACACACACACACACACACACACACACACACACACACACACACACACACACACACACACACACACAGCTGGTTAAGACTGACATATTGACTTCAAAGCAGTAAGCTGCCAGTCCTAAAGCTCAAATCTCCTAATCTCCTACAGCCATGGATTTGATATTTACTATGTAGTGTTTGGCTTCTATGTTGCTGGATCTTTTGCTAAAATGTTTCCTAACCTGGCAATGATTGCGCAGAATCTTTTTCACCATCCTGGCATCAAGCGCAGCCAGTGACTTTTCCTCCACTGAATTTGCATGCAAGAATGGAGAACCCCGCTCAATATGAGTTACTGTAACCTGTGTCCATTTAATCACAGTGCAGGTCGGGTCGCAGGACTTTTATTAACGGGTGCAGGCAGGTGCAGCTTTCACTTTTACATTATGACATGTGATGGGTCAGTTTTGGTACTGAGCTTTACGGGTATGGGCATATGTGGGTTTTCAAAAATGGATCCGTACAGGACTTTGTAGTGGGCTACCCAAAGTTTAATTTGTAATTGCAATATTAATAATTTATATCAATCAATACTTGGCCTCTATAGGCCTGTCACGATAACAAATTTTGCTGGGCGATTAATTGCGTCAGAAATTATTGCGATAAGTGATAATATTGCGTAATATTGTGCTTTTAAGAACACTTTTATTATTGTTGTAATTTTGCTGTTTTTAGACCATTTTTTAAACTTATATAATGATAATAAAGGCATAGTGATGCAAGTACACCCTTTTACAGAGACACAAACATTTAGTTAACAAGAATATTTCGGAAAGCAAAAAAAAGAACTTAAATATCCGAAATAACACGTTAAAAAAAAAGTAAAGACCTTATAAATACAAAAAAAAAATAGACTCTCAGTCTCTCACTCTCAGGTGTGCAGTTGGTCGTATTCACTCTTTTTTTTGAGATGGTTTTAGAACAAACCCAGCATACTGGCTCATCCAAATTACTGGGCTCCCCTATGTCAAGTCCACACCCGCACAGTGGCCGTGGCATTTGGTTTAGGAACAAGTTCCATGTCTTTCTCTTACCTTCAACTCTCTCCGCCTCGTCTCCCCCTCACGAATGTCGCACTGTGTGTGTTTGTGTGTGTGTGTGTAGCCCGTAGCCCCGCCTCCCCCACAGAGACAAAGACACTCGATGACAAGAGCTTTCCCTCCGTTCATTACGCTAATGAACCAACTCACCTGGCTGCCAGACGATGCAGGGCAGTGAACGCTCTTGTCGTCCAGTCTCTTTGGTGGAGATAGACAAGGAAAACACACGCATGAATATGGCAATTATTTGCGGCCGGAAAAGTTACCGTCTTTACCGTGTAATTAACCGACTTATTGCATATCGTGACAGGCCTAGGCCTCTATTAACGACACAATATTGCCACGCAAAATAGAGCGCTACTATGCAGTAGTGAATGAATGATGTTTTTCCCTAATCCGATTACTGCAATTTATTTGCACATCTACAAGTAACATTTCAATGAAATGTCACTTGTGGATGAGCAAATAAGTTGCACTCAAGAGAGCTAGAGCATGCGTACCTCTCTTCATGTTTTGTATGTGTGTGTGACTACAATGCTTTTTTGTGCTGCATATAAGAAATTAAACCAGTTTGATGTTATTCTCGCGGCACGGTGGTGCAGTAGTTAGCATTATCACCTCACAGCAAGAGGGCTCCTGGTTCGAGTCCAGGGTGGGGTATTCAAACCCTGGGTGGGGGAGCCCCTCTGTGTTCAGTTTGCATGTTCTCCCTGTGTCAGCGTGGGTTTTCCCTGAGTACTCCAGCTGCCTCCCACAATCCAAAGATATGCAGGCTAGGTGTGAATGTGGTGTGAGTGTGAATGGCTGTCTGTCTCTATGTATCAGCCCTGCAATAGGCGACCTGTCCAGGGTGCTCCCCACCTCTCGCCCAATGTCAGCTGGGATAGGCTCCAGCACCCCTGCAACCCCTTACGGATAAGCAGTTAAGGAAATTGAATGATGTTATTCTGTTCAAAGATAAAGTACCATTATCAAAGTGCAGATGTTCTAAAATAGCTACATGCTCTTTACCTTTCCTGAGGACTCTGGAACAACTTACTTATTATTGTTGGCTTTCTGCAAGGCTCCACCTCTCAGTGAACACAAACAGCAATTCTGCAAAAAGACCATACATACAAATAACAAAGAGCTAAATATTTCATTGCTGTAGCTTGTAGTAGTCAACTAAAAGCACCTTTATTTGCAGCCATTACCAAAACAAACGGCCATCTCATGATCATGTTGGTCAAGCTGTAGACTGGTTAAAAATATAGACAACATGACAGCTTCCCAAAAGTGAAGCCAAAACATCTTGATCACCCCCGGTGGCTGGCTGCAGTATAAACCCCGCCCCTCCTTGTTAGTGGATGGGACATGGGCCAAACTATAAACTCAAAGTGCACATCAAATAAATTTTTCCTAAAGATGGTTTCTGTCATTTCAGGTAGTTCTTATCACTTTGCTTTATGTTCAAGTGTATTTTAAATTTGGTCATAATTAGATATTTATATATGGGATAAAGATGGGGTTTGACGTTTTAATGTAAAGCTGTGTGTGCCAGTTAGTGTGCTCGTGATCAATGGCTCTGCTGTAAAAACGAAATTTGCAACCAAACCCACATCCACTCTTTTATTAACTGTTTGCCAGATGAAGGTGTAGTTACAGAAATGTCACAGTAAATTTTTCTTTTTGCAAGTGAGACAGCATGAGGAAGTTTGTCTGCAAATTGTGACTTAGAATTGACCATCAGAAAGAACAATTTTAAGCCTAAGCCACTTGATTACCAAGAGGACTCCAATTAAACAACAACATGCACTATGTAGAGTAAATCTACCCTGGAGTGTTCACTGACCTCCTTCATGGCGTTGGCCTTGCAGCGTGCACATTTCCACTCATTGCTCACAGTGGCTGGATCCACACCATAACAGCCTGAATATACAAATACAAAGACACAGTCTGGCTCACAGGTGTAGTAGCTGAGAGAGTCATTATTATATCATTATGAAGGTCTATTAGGATGTGCTGCTTTCCACAGACAGTGTTTAGTCAGCGCCGTTTTAAGTGGTTGTGTTCGGCCATCAAATGTTGCAGTCTAATTCTGCAGTAACATATTTCTGTGCCAATGACACATGAGAAATTTGGGGGAATGAAAACTAGTTGACAGCATTTGTGTAAATACACTTTGATCATGAGTACACAGGCTGTGTTACATATCTGCAAATAATCTCAGTTCAAATGCGTGTGTACTGACTGGTGTGAACCCGGATGCTGCACTGAGAGCAGCTGATGAGGAGGCTGGTTCCATCTTCCTCTAGATGAGGGGTGACGGGCTGCTCCTCACACTCAGAGTCCTCCTCCGTGGTGGTGGTGAAACACATCTCTGGGATAAGAGGTTTGGTCCGCATCCGTCCACCAGCAAGTATGACAGGAGCGTCTACACTGTTCCCACATTCAGTCTGACAGCAGGCAGAAACACAAGCAGTGTAAGGGCTCATGTATGCTCCTTTTTCGTACGAAAATGTATACGTCCATTTCAAACGATGTTACCGTCACTGCCCACATACTTTCATGCGCCCTTTACTTTGGCATGGATATTAACCAATATATCCACCAGGAGGCAGCCCAGCGTCAAAAGTTTATGACAACAACAAACTCAGAAACAAACATGGCGACTGTGGAGGAGATATTGATAATGTACGTTGTAGGAGGCGGTGGTGGGCGAGGCCGTTAAATACATCGCCACTGGAGGACGGAGAATTCTTTTCTCTAGTACTGCCGATGAGAGAAATTGAATTGTTATTTATTCTTCGTGTCTCACTCGAGCTATGTATCGGGTAGTGACAGCAACACTGCCCCCACGGCTCCCGGTGGTACGGCTCTGTTTGGCCCGTATCCGTAAGCTTTATGGAAACGTGCAGAAATACGGAACGCAGAGCACGGACAGAAGGCTCCGTCCGTATCCAGATACGTATTAAACGTTGAGCATAAATGAGCCCTAACAAGTAATATCCTGAATATGGACTTTTCTGAAAAGTGCAAATTCTCTCCATCAACAACTACTGGGTCACAGGACAGGTATGTTTGTACTTCAACATGTACTCAAAGCTTTATTTACTAAATGACAGTGTTCGCTTACATTTGACTAAATCCACGTTACCATCCTCCATAATCTCTGATGGTATGTCTGCACATAGTGCCTGTAGCAAAATCTGATGCCCTTAAATACTAAATGAAAGATCTCCAGCACTGTAATGTAACCATTGTGCCTTCTTTAATACATACACAAATATTTATGAAAAACATGTTATGGAAAATGCCACAATAATGTCAGCCTCTGAGCCTCAGTAATAAAAATGTGAAGTTTTTAAACAAACACTTGTGTGTTTTTAAGGGTTTGCGATTTCTTAGGTGGGGTGGTATGTGTTACGTATATATGGTCAAGGTATTACCTTCAGAAGATGAGGTGGCATGCCCCCACTTTGGAATAGCAGGCAGGAGTCCCACCAGGGAAACTCAGCATTACATTGCTGTGGATGGGGGTAGGTATCAAAATGTATTTTAGCCACCTTAAAGGAGGCCTACCTGGGGTGTCGGTAGCATAGTGGATAGTGCCAGCGCCCCATGTACAGAGGCATTGCCTCGCTGCAGCGGCCGCAGGTTCGAATCCGGCTCGCTGCATGTCAGTTCCCACTCTCTCTCTCTCTGTCTCCCCATTTCGCTCTCTGTCTTGTCATTAAAGGCAAAAAAAGCCCACAAAAATAATCTTAAATCTTTATCAGTCTAAGTGGACGCTATATTGACAATTTTTCTCACTGCTTTACCTCACCGTCAGAGAGCCCTTTTCTTTAAAGCCACAGTGTGTAGTAATTTCTCCCATCTAACGTTGAAATTATATATTGCATTCAAACAGGTAGCGCACTCTAGCGCCTCACTGTTTCAAACGCGTATTGCAACAACTGTAGCCGCTGTGTACCAAAAAGCTATAATAACAGTGATGAAACCATGTCATCCGATACTACATGGAGTATTCATTCAGGCTCCTACACAGACACACGCGACGCGAGTTGACAAACCCCCTCCTAACCATGCTGGCTGTGTTTACAACGTAGGACTGTTGGGGCGGATGTAAATTTAAACAGCTGTTAGTGGCCAGTGGCACTACTGCCGCATAACAAAGTCCCACTCTTTGAGCATAATGCAAGATCATGTATTATGCAGCATCACAGGAGACGGAATCCTTGTTGCCAAGAAAGTGCAAAGGGGAATCAAAAAGGCAGCGTGACCGGCGAATTAAAAAAACAAGGGTCAGCACTGGGGTTGCCTTTCCCAGGTGGAGAGAGCTGCTGAAGGAGAAAGGTAATACAATCACAGGCCAGCGCTAACAGCGGCTAACGGCTAACAGCGGCTAACGGCTAACAGCGGCGCAGTGACGCGAGGAGAGGGATTAGCCAGCGGCGCTGGCCTGTGATTGCATTACCATTCTCCCTCAGCAGCTCTCTCTACCTGGGAAAGGCTACCCCGATGTGGGCCTTCGTTTTTTTAATTCACCGGTCACGCTGCCTTTTCTATTCCCTTTTGCGCTTTCTTGGCGACAAGGATTCCGTCTCCCATGATGCTGCATATGCATGATCCTGCATGAGTATACAGAAGAAGAACTGCAGAGTGAGATTGAATGGGCCAAGCGTGAAAGACGAGCAACGTCTATGGAAACTGGAGTCCAAGAAGGAGCACAAATTACGTGGTGGTGGAGATGTGTAAACTGTAAATGATGCAGATGGATCCAGGGAGCTAATGGAAAAGGTGTACCAGACCAGAAGGACCTAATGATGAGTTGTCTTAGTACGTTGTTGGCTCTCAGTACATGTTATTGAATAAAACCAAAGTTTAATGGGCTGTGTTACCTTATCAACGTATTAGTGTTGTTGCCAATTGCGTGCAACTAGCCATAGCTGTAAAGAAAATGTCACTTAATGTAATACGGTGAAATGTATGTGGTGAGTGGAGCTTCTCTTTGTTTAAACAGCCCAGCAAAACACAAGCACACACCATGATTGAAATACTGGTATCTAAAAAAGTAAAGTTTCTTTAACATCTGATCTCGCAACAGCATTTTCTGACCCAAACAGCTGAGCTGCGGAGTAATACAGTGTGCGGCAGCAGTGGCGCAGTAATACAGAAGTTTCACAGAAGAAAAAGGCTGTCTGACGGCGAGGTAAAGCGGTGAAAAAATCCTCAATATAGCATCCACATAGACTTTTTTCATTTTTTAGGTGGGCCTCTTTTAAGGTGGTTTAAATACATTTTGACCCCATCCACAGCAATGTAATGCTGAGCTTCCCTGGTGGGACTCTTGCCCTCTATTCCAAACTGGGGGCACACCAACTGTCATCCACTGATAGTAATACACTGACTATATACTATAAGTTCCTCATACGACGCACTTCAAAAATCCCGAAATAACTGTTTAAGGAGACCAGCAGGTAGACAAAAAAATAATTTGTGTGCACATGTGGATAAATCATGCTTTGAATTAATATTTTGTGTGTATTTAGAGAATATAATGTTAAATCATGTTTAATACTGAACTCCAAAATTTAATCTTGATCTCGGAAACAACAGTTGACAATCTCAGCCAGGGTCTGAAATTAACACCCACCAAGAGCCAAATGCAGGTTGATTTTCTGTTTGGCGAGCAAATCTTCTATCTGCCAGCATTTTAGTGTCATTTATGGTCGCGCTGCTTCTGTCCTTTGCTATTTGTCTGTATCGCAGACAAGCTTGTCACTCATAGTGACAGGGACTTTATGGTGCATTCAGGTGCACTTTGTAAACTCTGAAATCTCCCTTGCTTTGTACAGCTAAGTGTGGGACTGACTACCATGGTGCATTCAAGTGTAACTTGTAAACTCTTTACCTGAATGGCTATGAACAGGGGCATTTCTTTTTTTTCCCCTTGTTTTCCTCTTTCGAAATACATCCATCATTACTTTTTTGTTCTTTCACTACAGCATTTTTAATAATTGGATGCTAAAATCATAACAACATCTCTTTCATTTCTGTATGGGCAGACTCTTAAAATCATATTTAAAAATCAAATAAATAAATAAATAAATACATACATAGGTTGTATCCAATATGCCTTCATTTTGGCCCTAAAATATGCATGTTCAAAATAAACTAAGCACTTAACATCACTTGCCACATGTCTGCTACCTGCTACCGTTATTTTGGCTGGCAGAAAATATGCTTGGCCAGTTTTCGTCAAGCAGTTTGGTTGGCTGTTCAGTCAAAAAGTTAATTTTGGACAGTGCCTGGAGCATTAGATCAAATCACATGGTCCGCATCCTCAGATCGCATTTGCTTGATTTTAATGAAAATGGACATGCAGTTTTAACATTATGTTTAAGGAATATATCACAACACAGCATTGTTCCTCCATCTAAAAATCTAAATAAAACTGCATTAATGCCAACCGCATTATTTAAATGAAACAGTCCACAGAATGACACCAGGTTACTTTGCACTGTTGGCTCATGCTGATGGTCTTTGGATTGTATATGAACAACTTATACTTTTTAATAAAAATGTATAGCTCTCAAACTGAGATCACGGTGATGCTGTTGTCAGGGTTATGAGAAATAGTAGGAATACACTGAGCACTATTTAGTCATTTCTGTGTATGAATTACTTTTTTCTCTCCATGTGTGCTGTGCTACAGACATACCTGACGGTATGTGTGGAACAGGATGCAGATGGAGCAATATGGAGATTTGGATCCCATGCGCTGATTGTAATCCCTCTCTTTTTTCAGGTTGGGAGGTCTGCTCTGCCACAGGTGAGCCAGGGGTTTAGCCCAGCTCTCCCCTTCCAGACCACCCTCCTCTAATGTGGGGGCCTCCTCTGGGGCCTCTGAGGGACAAAAAAGGCACAAAAGCAAAGTCAGTACACACAATCAGATCAAATAACAACTACAAGGATGATATTCGTAAAGCTAATTAATAGGGCTGCCATCTGACAGTCAGAGATTAAAATCACCAGTCGGAGAACCCCCAGTCAACTGAGATTCTTCAAGTTAAGATGTCTTTTTTTTGTTTGTTTTGGTCAGTGCGGAGTGTGCACCTGGGAACATTTTCAGTGCCCTGATTAACGGCTTATTCATACTCAACATTAGATACAGAGACAGATGCAGCCTTGTGTCCATACTCTGCACTCCTTTTGTCAGCAATTGTGCACATTTTCTAAGAGTTTACGGAAACCAGAATTACGGTTGTGTGCCTCCCCACACCAGTGACATTTCTCTTACAGTTTACATCCATGTGCGTGTAAAAATCAATGCTTCATTTTTGATTTCACCTTCATCACTCATGCCGTCCTTTATGAGCGGATGGTGGCCTGGCAGCTGCCCTAGGTCACTCTCTGGCTCTCCATCTCCAGCCACCTCTTCTGCCACCTGCTGGAGAGACACATCTTCGGTTAGTATCAGCATCCAGGCTGGACAGTCTTTTGATAGACCACACCTCAGTTCAATGCTTCTGTCCACTCACTGTTTTGCTAACATATCTGCTCTCCATCTTAATGTCACTGCCCTCACTCTTCTTCTCCTCCTTGGGCGGGGCTTCTCCCTCTCCGTAGTCTCCTTTGGCATAGCTGTGAACATGCAGGACATCTGTGGGGCTCAGTGTCCTCTGGAATAGTTTGTGTGGTGGGCTGCAGCTGCTGCCCAGTGGAGGCTCCTCACTGCCACCTGCCTCCTCAGAACACAGAGCCACCACCTGGCTCTCAAAAGGCTCGGGGAGACACACATCGGAAACACTGTTTTTCTCTTTTTTTGGCGTGCTTTGTCGGCTGCCAGTTTTCTTAGTGCTGGCTTTGGTCTGGGCTTTAGTCTGCTGCTTAGTGTCTTTCTCCTTCTTGGGCTCTGTCTTGACTTTCACTGTGTCTAAAAGAATAATACACCAAATATATACATCACTTAAGGCTCCAAATACCACGTGCATATATGCATGATAGTACACATAAAATCTGGGCTGTGCAAGTGATTCTCAGCTCTACATGCACTACTGCACATGTCAACTCACGCATTGGCCAAGACTCAGGCAACAGACACTTTTTACAATCTCGTGTCACATTCTATGCACGCTGCAAATCCATTTTCTCATGCAATGAAAAACATATTTTTAACAGATAACAACAGATAAAGACACTGACAGCATTTGGACACATGAGATGGACAACACAACTGCACAACACTGCGGTCAAGCCAGCCGCAGCTGCCATACTACGGTGAAGTTTGTTTGTTTTGAGTCATCGTCTTCACATAATTTCACCCAATGTTGGCAGCAGAAGGACAGTTTGCTCTCCTCCTAGCCCTCACGTTTAACTGCTGGGGGCTGAGTGAGGGATCATCAATGTCTTATTGTTTAAACAACACAAAAATACTTACATGACTTACCAATATTAATGAAAATTATGATTGGAAAATGATACTTGACTGGTCTTATGTAGCACACTTATTTTCATTACTAATTTTTTTTTGCATAAATATTTTATATCAGCATGTAATGTGTCCCAGCAACTCAATTTTTATTACCAAAATATATCACTACATGGACGCCGGAAATACCTCTTCATATGGGCTATTTTAATGATTTTTGTGAACATTCATGTTTTTTTTCCAATAACTTCCATGTAATGTGCCCCAGCAACTTTTCTTCCCTTATAACTTCCAGTGTCGGTTCGATTCGATTCAATTCGATTCAATTCAGTTCAATTCATATATTAAGTCCAATATCACAAATCACAATTTGCCTCAACGGGCTTTTAAGCATATGTCACATTTACTGTAGTTTCTTTTAGGGATGCACCAAAATGAAAACTTAGTTTTTGCAGATGAACCCCCTCCAGATTAGTGTTGTCACGGTACCAAAATTGGGACCCATGGTACGATACCATTGAAAATATCATGGTTCTGAGTAGTATCACAATACTATAGCGAAAATGAGGCAAATGTGCCTTTTGTCATTCATAAAAAGATAAATCACTTTTCTATAATACATCAATGATATTTCAATGGAATAAATTACTTACTGACTTATTCATACTTCAAAAGCAGCATCAATAAGTGATTAACATAGGGGGGATCAAAATAAAATAAATAAATAAAATAAAAATCAACCAGCCACCCTCCTCCTCTGACAAGTAAAGAACAGTCCCTTCATAAGTAAAGAACAGTCCCTAAAGTGCGATGAGGTTTGTGGACCGTTACCTACCACAAAGAGAGAAATGTGAACGGCTCTTTTATCCTTTGACACGTCACATACCTGTGTGCCGCCACGGCTCGGCTGTCCAGGTACTTTTGGGCAGTCATGACACCAAGAAGAGGACATTATTGGAGTCCGACTTCTCTGTCGCCGGTAAGCCTTATCTTGCGCCACGGAGCACTATGGCAGACATATTTGACAGGTGACCCCCGTTCAACCCACAACCCGCGGGATTCGCCTTTTGTTTCTGCATCTGGTTGAAATCTGTACTCGCACAGCATGCTGAATGATTTATTTTGCTCGTGCAAAACTATTTTTTGTCGCAAATGCGAGTGCAGTGACGGATGGAGTAAAATATTGCCACACTGCTGACATTGTACTCCGTCCGTCACCGCACGCTGTTTGATTACGTTATCAAAACACGCCGCCATTATTCAGCCTTGCTTTTCACTTATTCCACTGAATACCGAATGTGTGAAATTGAAAAGCGGATGAGGAGAGAGAGGGAGCAGCGTTACTTCGGCAGCATACATACTAAAATTGCAACAGGCAGAGGAAAATGTCCGAATCCAGCTAAAGGTAAACACAGACGTTCATTTCTCCTTTACGTTATGTTGTCGGATAATTATACTAACAATCCGAGCTTATCTGTGTGTCCACTTTAAGTGGATGTATTTTGACGTTGTTTGACGCTGCCTGACTGCCCTATTATTTAATATAGCGGGCGCTCACAGGCTGCAGGCAGGTCAGCCCTAGCTTCGTACTGGAGAAATGTCAAATATTGAACATCCTTTCACTCATTTAGACAAAAGTAGATCGGAAAATAGGGCCCAGGTTTAAAAAAAACATTAGTTCCCCTCAAAGCTTGACTTTAAAGGTGCTGACACACCAAACTGACATCAAAGAACTAGTGGCGACAAAAGCTGTTACGTCGTCTCACGTCGCCTCACGTTGCCCTGTCTAGTTGCATTTGAACACACTACAAAGACTACATCCGACGGCCAACTAGCACGTACGTTCTGCGCCTGCGTGAGAGGAAATAACTCAAAAAGGGAAACCGGAAGTCAGAGGAATGCATGACATAAACAAAGTAGTGGTTACATACCACTGTTATAAACCAAAAAGAAGAAGAAGAAAAAGTTTTTTCAAAGAGAGTGGTACATCCTGTCAGCTGAGAGGTTTCCTATCTGTGCAGACGAGCACCGCAGCACCTCCACGGACTATTACATCCAGACGGTATGGTGTTTCCTCCGCAGGCTCCACCTCACTCAGTTGCCCGACAAACCTGCTGCTTCTTCCCACTTTAACCTGAATAACAAACCTGGGCTCGGTGCTCCGGTTGGATCTAAACAGAGAGCCGGGGCTAGCTTAAAGGATGACATGGTTGCAGGGAATCTCAGATCATCAGGCAGTTTGTTCCAGAGAGTGAGGCCATAATGACTGAATGCACCTTCAACAAATTTATTTTGGATCATGAGCACAGTTAGTAGACCAGTGTCTGATGATCTAAGGGGTATGTAGGCTGTGAGCAGGTCAGATATGTATTGAGGAGCCAGACCATTAAGTGCTTTGTAAACAGTAAGGAGTATTTTGAAATCAAGTCTGTATTTTATTGGAAGCCAGTGAAGTTTTTTGAGTATGGCAGTAATATGTTCCATTTTTCTAGTCCCGGTCAGTACTCTGGCTGCAGCATTTTTATTAAGTTGGAGCCGTCCTACAGTCTTTTTAGGGAGTCCGGCAAGAAGGGCATTACAGTAATCTAGTCTGGAGGAGATGATGCATGAACTAGTTTTCAGCACCTGACTGAGACAGGATGGATCTAACTTTGGAAATGTTATTTTACGTGGGTAAATGCTGTCCTTGTGATACTTGGAATATAAAGGTGGAAGAATTAGATGTGTCACAAGATGTAGTCGTCTGTCTGGTTTGTATGCTTGCGGTCCAGTACCTGAAAATCATTTCTTAAGGTGACTGACAAAACAAACAAAGTCAGGTGGGCAGATATGTACTTCCAATTTTGAGATCCATTAAATAGCTGTTACCAGGAGCAATTGAAGTCTTTATTGTATGTGCAGAGCCTATAGGTTCTCAAGTTGTAGGGCCAATTCTAATTCCAAGAGATGTAACATCAAAGCGCCAAGGAAAATAGCAATAAGGTCAAAAGAGGCCAGAGCTTTAACTACTTAGAAAAAATGCGCCCATCTTAAAAATATCTTTAAGTACCTTTTAAATACCTTAAAGATCACTTTCCTCTCATATGCTGAAACCCAAAAACTGAAACAAAGCTCTGTACAAACTGTACAATACCTTTATCTGTCTTGGCAGGGACTTGACATGGAGACTCCTTATGTGACAGCTTGGCCTTCTTTGGCTCGACCTCCTCAGTCTCCTTAATGGTCACCTCAGGTTTGATGTCTTCAGAGGCTTCAGTAGCTTCAAGCTGACGCTTTGTCCCAGTCTGAGGCTTTGGACTGCTGCATGGGAGACAGTGCAGACATGTCAACAGGACTCAAAGGAAAACACAGTTTCCCATAGACAGCAAAGCAGCAATTCTGAATGAAGTACATGTACCAACAAATCTTTACCATGGAATCTTAAAACTGAAATGATAATACTGAATCACCGTTGTCAATGAGAGCACAGTTATCAGCTCACCTGTGATTCACAGTATGTTACCACCTCATCAAAAGCATATCAAAAGACAGCAAAAACTACAGAAAAAACATAATGAGTATTACTGCCTTACGGTTGTTTACCCGTCACATTGCACTGACAGTTCACATCCATGTCTGTGAAAACATGGATGCTTCACACACATCTTCCCGCTGACAGTGCAGAAGATCAATACAATCACCACAGTTTCAAGGTAGACAACCAAGTAAAGAGTCACCAATTCAGTTCCTGACCAAATGTCTTCAGTGTTGTTCCTGAGATATGGCACTGAATAATGGCCAGAGAAGTGTTTTTGCAGAACATTATGATGTCACAGTGAAGTTGACCTTTAACCTTTAGCATATATAAAGTGTATCATTTTATCCTTTAACGCATTTGTGTGAAATTTTGTCACAATTGGTGTATGAATTCTTGAGTTACGGGTAAAAACATTTTTGTGAGGGTTAGGGTTAGGGTTAGTGAGCTTGACCTTTGACTTTCAACCTCCAAATTCTAATCAGTTCATTCTTGAGTCAAAGTGGACATTTGTGACACATTTGAATACATTCCCTCAAGGTGTTCATGAGATATTGCATTCACAAGAATGGGATGAACAGACGGACGATGGACAGACGGACCCATCAACGTAAGTGGAGGCATAAAAAGTGATTCAAATACTTATTTCACAGGGGTTGTGTGGCAAAAATATGCCAAAATAGTTTAAATATAGCTTTAATTTAGAGAATTTAGACATTTTATATTTCATAAGCAATTAACATCCATATTAGAGTAACTAGTAAATGCATAAGATGTGTTAGTAGCGAGTATAAATTCAGACCTTTTGTCCTCCTGGACAGGAGACATTGGCTCCTCAGATACAACTTCAATGGGAGTCTCTTTTGAAAGCTCACTCTTGTCTTCTTTCAGAAACTCTGCAGCCTCTGGTGTGGGTTTAGAGTGGTCGATGGGGGTGTTGTCTTTCCCTGCCTGCCACAGCTTATA